>PKSG01000394.1:0-21349 GCA_002916505.1 Tolypocladium paradoxum | reverse complement strand
AAAAAAAAAAAAAAAAAAAAAAAAAAAAAAACTTACATGAACGCCATCCCCAAACGCACCATATTTAGGGTCTGTAACGTCCCTGAATACAGGAAAGTCGTCCTTGTTTTCGCCGAACGGCCAGCTTCCGTGGTGCGAGATCTTGGCGAGCCAGAAATCACTCGGCCTATTGCGCTTGTTGAGGCGCCTAGCCTCGAGCCTCTTGCTCCGTTCCTCGAGGTACCTTCTCCTAATCGTCGAGTTGGTCGTCATCTCGTCGTAGGCGTCAGCTTCGGCAACGAGGGCGGCCGCGGCGGCGATCTCTGCCGTCACGTTGAACAGGGGCTCGGACTCGACCTCAACCGGGGCCTCAGCCACCCGGGCGGAACCCGTGTTCGTTCTCGGTCTCAGGACGTAGTTGTTGCGCATCGGATTGGCGAGACGCTCCTTGTTGCGTTGGGCAGCCTGGCGGATAGCAGACTCAACTACCTCACGTGCCTTGTCGACGTTGGCGACAGTACTCCCGGCCAAGCGAGCTGGCTTCGGCAGGTCAGAGCTGTCTTTCTCAGTTCGCTCGCCCTCAACGGAGTCTGTTTGAGTCTGTTTCACCTGGTGGCGGAGCATGGGATCGGCAAGAGAAGGAGAAGAGATGGAGCTAAGGCGTGCTCCGACAGGTACGGCGGATTCATCCTTTCGAAAGGGGTAGTTGTCCTTCCCAACATTATCAACAGAGGAATGACCTAGGGCAAGACACTGGAGAAAAAGTAACGGCCATGCAATGATTGAGTACATCTTGCCTAACGAATGGATGTCAATGGCTTCGGGGGCAGACGTGGATGAGAGGTGAAGAATATAGCAGGGAGTGATGTCAAACGTCGTGATCTCGGTGGAAGAGTCACTCCCCATTATATGTTTCCGTCTCAGGGGATTACGGGCCAGCTCTTTCCTGGTTATCCGTTCTTCAGATACTAGAACCCTACGAGCTGGCCGGCTCACATTCCTCTCTTGCCCTCGCAGCCAACATGCCATAATTCATGTCCACCAGCGCCGGTTCTCGAGCGCCACTGTACGGCTCTGGAGTCTAGACACGGAATATACGGAAAGTAAGGAGGACTCTGTCCTGGTCAACCACTCTTCTGGTACCAGAACTCTACGAGCTGGCCGCCTCACATTCCTCTCGCAGCCAACATGTCATAATTAATGTCCACCAGTTCCGGTTCTCGAGCGCCACTGTACGGCTCTGGAGTCTAGACACGGAATATACGGAAAGTAAGGAGGAGGCCAGCCAGAAATCATTGGACCAAGTCACATCTTGAAGCTCACGCTCGTCACACAAACCGTCGGTGGTGCATCATTACACAGCTTTACGTCAGGTGGAGGGTTACAACACATTCCCGCGCGGGATCCATCATAGCCCTCAAGATACGGAGACTGTCTTAACGACCAACCAACATTACAGACGGCGAAACGTGCGGCCCCTGGTTAAATTAGGAAGAGCAGCACAGGGTGTTTTCATGCATGTTGGTACTACCATGTGGTTGGTACCACGAAGTGCTCGCCAATACCAAGTGATCAATGATGTGGGGTCTGCCAGGTGGTTGCTCGTATCACGGCGCCCCCGCATCAACTGGCGACTGTACCAAGATGGTTTAATTAGAGGCGCCCCGTGTAACCTTTCCAATACATCCTCCTTCCCAGAGCACCAGTTCCCCATTCTCGCGGCCTCTCCAGGCTGTCCTTAGCCTTTCCCCCTTCTCTCTATTCTCTCTTCACTCTATTGGTAACGCCGGTGCACCTGGCCGTCATTGCAATGTCTCCCCGAAAGCGACAATCCGTCCTCTTTTGGTGGGAACTGGTGCTGCGAACTCTCTCGATTGCATCCCTCGTTATCGCCCTTGGCCTCATGGGATACGGCAGTTCACGGTTTGATGTGCACTCTATAGCTGGCTATGTGATGGTAAGCCTCATTCTCTTGCCTCTCTTTGCTTTCCTTCTGTTGTTTACTAACAATGCCTTTTTTGTAGGCCTGCGTCTTAATTCTGTACAATATTGCCTTCCTCCTCTGCCTTTGGGGATCACTCTCGCCTACTAGCACAGGGTCGCCTAGCAGGTCAGCAATAGCGTCCCTCGGTGTCGGCGAGATCATTGCGACGGGCCTTGCTATTTTGGCATGCATGTTCACGGCACTCTTTTCTGTGCGCCCGAAAAAATGTGGCTACTACAGCTGCGAGGATGGGGCCAAGGACGGTTGGTTTGGGGAGCGTTATATTATTATAATGTTTGGTGTGGTTTCGTATGCATTCCTTCCAATTCTTTCTTGTCCTCTCGCTGCACGAATTCTACCGAGCGTATAGCGTTGGTACCGTTTACTGACCTTTATGTATCGCAGGGGGCTCCATTTCTGCCTACTGATATCAGAATGTGCGCAGTGTTGTTTGGCTCAGAAGAAGGATAGAAGTACGCGAGCGGCTAATGCACCATAACCAGTGGATCGACAGTTGACGACTGAACACTTGGGTCACTGGCAATGGGAAGCTACTTTGCCGCCGCTGGCTCCCGGCTTCTAGCTTTCTGTCAGCGAAAAGGGTTTGTCTGGGGTTTTAGGCGGAACCTCCCGCTCGATTCAGTGGCACAATAGCGCTTTCTAGACTCAATCTGTACTGTGCTTTGGCGGTAATGTTACCAAGAGGGATGCGGTTCAACGATGCAAGGGCGAGATGATAACAGTGCTTTCTGTTTCTTTCTATATCTCAGACCTGCTTCCTCTAAGTCGCGATATCAAATGTTCATCAAGAAACCACATGAGCGGCTCTCATCTGGTCACACCTTGATCCTTCCATCATTGACCATGGCCCTCATTGCCTCAATACTTTTCGCAACAGCCATGGCTGCCATCTATTGACACAGCCTAGTTAGCCATCGTCTCCCAACGAGTCTTAAAGTCCCCGACATATCTTTTGTTGCTTGGCCTCCTTGACCCTCATCCGTTCACTCCCCTGCTCCACGCCAACGTCATGAGTAAATCCTCATTGTCGCTGCTGGGCCCCTTGCTGACGATGATGTTCTGGACCTCCGTGCCGCTGTCCATGCGGAAGTGCACCCTAGACGGCGTATAATCGGTGCAGACTTCCGTGACTTCGTTGGCGCCCTCAACCGCGACGCGGCGGGTGATGACGTTGCCGTCTTCCTTCTCGACTGTGCAGGAGGCGATGACGGGCACAAACTCCTCGGCGTGCAGGATCTTGCGCTGCAGGCCGACCCAGATTTGGGGGACATTGAGGGCGGGGGTTGATGGGCGCGCGGCGGAGGCGATGTGGACGGTGGCCATGGTGTTGTCGTGGCAGTCACTTGAGGGTTCTTGTTGAGTTGGTTTCGCCTTTGTGTCACGAGGGGGCGAGATGAGATGAGCTGATGGTGAATAACCCAAATAGTTAGCGTGAATTCGTGAGCTTTTATGTCGCCAAAATGTCAAACGCTATCAACGTGAAGTAAACCAGCAACTACCGAACTTACGTCTTCGCGACTTCGCGACGCGAGGATCAAAGACGGTTGGCAGTCCACGGCCTAGACTGTATGAGCGTTAGTTACCATACCTGACCTCTTGAAACTCGTCCACGTTACGACATTCCTACGAATAGTCATGAAACCACGAGTATAGGCCAGCACCGTGTATCATGATGTCGCTAGAATTGATAAGGCGAAGAGCCTAAGACGAGTCGCATGTCTCGTTCTTGCCGCACTTGCATGCTAGGTCTCCGGGCATGTCACACTGTTCAGCACGCTAGTGTAGATATTAACTTTGCAAGAATATTGTCGAATAAATGCAAATGGTACAGAAGTGAACCGAGAACAAAGTCAAGGATAGGGCAAAGGCAGCAGCCAGTACATATAGCCGAAGGTAGTCGGAACTGGAACGGCACCCTAGTCGGTTAGTGGTGTCAGTGTTACATGCTTTATTGCAGTAGAGGCAGAATTCGATATTGACGTCGAGCATTGCAAGCGCCGACTCCGGCATGTGAGACGCACTGTTACGTTGTCGGAAACTTTACATGTACATGAATCATCTTCGGGAGTGCCTATTAGTCATATTGCCAGAAGAAGCAGCCCACACTACTCGCCAAATCCTTGACTTGCATCACTCACACTTGCACTCACGATGTCCACCATCGTCCAAGAAGAGGCGCCGCTTCCGCGGCATGATATTTTGCATTTTCTTCGCCGCAAGCAGGAGAGAACGCACAAGGACATGCTGCTCAAACACTCCATCATGGATTTAATTTTCTCCCGTTGCAATCGCAAGAGTCTCGATACGAGCAACGTCCGCGACATGGACATCGAGCGGGTTAACGCGTGCTGTGATAAGACGGCACCCTTTTACGTGCTCGAGCACAAGCCTCATATGAGATTCTGGCAGGATACTATGTTCACGATTCATAACTATCTGTACAGGCGGTGGTTCCGTCCATACCAGACCGAGATTGAATGGGGACAATTCATTGCCCAACTCTTTACGCCAGCCGTCGAACCGGATCAAACCTCACCGGAATCGCTCGTCGACTTGACTTCATCTCTCAGCACTGCCATCTGCGCTCAAGTCAAAAAGGTGCAGTATGCGACCATTGCGCTCAACCCCAAGGCGCTTCCGGATGACAAAGGTGCCATCATCCCGGAGTGGCCGTACAAAGACGTGTCCGAGATCATGCTCGACCAGGAGTTCTTCATACTCCAGCCCTTGTTTCGAGCAGTAGCTATTGTGTTCTGCCTCAAGGACTACGACCCAAGCACCATGCACATCAAAGATGCCACTGTGCTTGTCGTCTTGACGGGAGACTTCCTCCTCATTATCATCATCACTTTGCATTTTGCATCTTGGCCAGTGTGCTTTTTTCTCACTAGTATTGCTGGTGTTGTGTTACTGGTGTTGCTAGTCTTGCTGGTTATTGGGAGAGTCGATGATAGCTTTAGTAGCTTTACTAGCGGCTGCGGAATTCTTGATATTGATGAGAGCTGATTCCAAGCTCCAGGGCACCCACAGCGGAAGCCGTGCGCGCTTATGCCAGCGGTACGGAGTACGTACCACGCCAAACCCCTGGGCCGTCCTCCGCACCGAGCCGAGCCACGTGTGGATCCACCCATCGGAACACCTCGCCGTTCTTTTCTCCGATCTCGGGCCACGCGGCGAACAGCAAGCTCCATGGTCCTCGCAGCGCTGCGTTGCACTGCTTACCTGATTTACGTCGCATGCACACATCGACACGGCGCTGAGCCCCCTCCTCGCCATCCATTGCTCATTGACAACGCTTCGCTTCGGCCTGCGAGAGAGAGAGACATGCGTCGCGCCGCCGCAAGAAAGCCCAGCTCCCAGCAACGCCGACCCACGCGGTAAACGACGACACCAACCACCCTCCCGCCATGAAATCCCCAGACGAGCCCGCCCTCGCCATGGCATCGTCACCACCAAGCCCCGCGACGCTGAAACCGCCGATACGAGCGCCCCAATGGAACACCGAGAACCTCCAATGGCGCCTCGCCGCCGACCTCGCCAGCGCAACCGCCGCGGGCGCCCTCATCGCGCCCGTCATCTCCATCATTGACCGGTACACGCGCCCTCAGTTTCCGTGACGCCAAAGCCGGCTAACAGGCCTCCGCAGCTCCATCATGGAAAACGCCTCGGGCCGCGCCTCCGTCGCCTCCTCCATCCGCGCCTCCCTCCGCGCCATGCTCACCACCCCCCGCTCCTCGGCCCTCCTCTCCCGCCCCTCGGCCCTCATCCTGCTCCTCTACGCGGGCACCTACTTCACCGCCAACGCCCTCGACACCTTCTCCTCGACCGTCCTGCACCCCGACCGCCCCGCCTCGTCCGTGTCCGCCGGCCCCGGCAAGTTCGCCGCCTCGTCGGCCGCCAACGTCGCCCTCTGCATGTACAAGGACCGCGCCTTCGTCCGCATGTTCGGCGGCCCCTCCGGCGGCCCGCCCCGCCCCGTCCCCCTGCCCTGCTACGCGCTCTTCACCCTGCGCGACTGCATCACCATCTTCGCCTCCTTCAACGTCCCGCCCCTGCTGGCCCCCTACATCGACGCCCGCCTCGCCGCCGACGTCAGGAAGCGCCTCTCCGGCCAGACCGCCGCTCAGTTCCTCGCCCCGGCCGCCGTGCAGTTCGTCTCCACGCCGCTGCACCTCCTCGGCCTCGACCTGTACAACCGCCCCGGCCGCCCGCCGCTCGTGTCCTGGCGCGACCGCTGGCACATTGTCCGCTCCAACTGGCTCGTCAGCTCCGCCGCCAGGATATGTCGCATCGTGCCGGCCTTTGGCGTCGGCGGCGTCGTCAACTTCAAGGCTCGGCACAACCTCATGCAGAGACTGGAGTGAGCCAGAAAACAGATACGCAGTATACCATGGCCCGTCTTGGCTCGCATCTCTAGGCGTTTTGGCGTTGATTCTGTCTCGTACTCGAGGCCAGTTAAATATGGATATCATCTCGCATATTCGGGAGGCATAAAGATGGTTAGCATAGAGAAAGACGCGGCAGAATGTGATGGCATCTTCACAGAATAGACAACGCATGGGCTCAAGACGAATGCAGCGAGAACAAGTCAAGAACATCCGAGATGTATTTGTTCCAACATTGCGTAGCCTCCCCTCGTCCTCCTTCAACACAACAGTACCTACGTAGAGCCAACGAGGCTCGCAAGCCCACACCGCACCGAGCAAACCAATCCTCCAGCCGCAAATGTCGCACCACAGCCACTCCCCCAACCTCATTATTCTTCGTCAGCAAGCCGAGACCGCGCACCGCATGCCCCTGTTCATCATTTCAAGTCAGCTCCATCCATCATGCTTTCCACCACACATCTCACCCCTGTACAAGGTATCAAGCCGCCACCCATGCCTCATGATAACAAAAATACTTTGACAAACCAGCTTCCGAAACGCCTTTCCTGGGCCAGGGCCATCCTGTGTAAAGTCAGCGAAAGGTAACCAGTCAGTTCCTTGCGAGAAAAATTGTACAAATGAGAAGAAAACCGTCCTCAACCGTCGCCCGAGAACCGCAATACAGATGGGTAGGGGGTTGCTGTCGAAAAACAAGCGAGCAGGTGTCATGACTACAGCCTCCGGGCATGCCCCAGGCGGATGATCCAAGGAGACGAAGCCCCGCCGGTCTCCAGCTGCGAAACATGGCCAAAAATTGAAGCTGTGTTGTCAATGAGACTTGGCGCTTTCAAGCAACGCCTGCGTTCCTCGGAGCTGCGTGGACTTTGTTTGACAGGGGAATTGGCTCGTGGCGCGGTTTTTGAGCCGTTGTTGAAAAGAGGGGAACCAACAAGTCCGGTTAAGTCTGAATGGAAGTCTGGGGCGTCGTCCTTCCAAGCCCGCAGAAGAAGTCGAATAAACAAAACATCACCCTCAAGGAAAGGCGAGTAGAAAATAACGCTGTGTCGTCGATGCTGCGGAGGATATCGCAGAGGCTTCTACCACCAAGGTCGAGGCATTCCACTTCAGATGACTTCAACATAGACCGTGAGTTTCTCGTTCCGCTGCAGGGCATAGTCGAGATCGCTGTCGCTCATCAGGTTCTGCTGGCTCCCCGACGGGTCGTCCAGGTAGAACAGCTGCATCTGTTCGTCGGGGGCTGCCTTGACCCGGTCGCGGATCTTGTCGTGCAGCTCCTGGAACTGGATGTCGGTCGCTACTCTCATGGCGAACACGTCTTCCTTGAATTTGACCTTGATCTTCATTGCCAATGACGCCTGGCTCTGCTGCTGGGACTGAGCGCCACCTGTACACGAGTTAGGGGCAGGGATAAAAGGAAGGTTCTGTAACGACTTACCTAGGTTCGAGCTACTACCCTGCCGTGGCGTGGCAGACAGGCCCGAGTAGCCGTAGCCGTTCAAGTTGTTACGGGATGATTGTCTCGAGGCGGCGTTTGCGGGCGAGTCGACAGACGATTGGTGCGAGCCCTGAGACAGGCGGTACTCGTCCTCTCCGTTTGCGTTGGCATCGATCTCGTAGTCTCCTTCTCGAGGTGCAAAGAACAGCTTGACGAGGTCGCATCGGGAGATTTGCACCGGCTGGTTCAACAAGTTCTTAACGTAGGCGTCCAGGTTGTAGAGCCGACCCTCCGTGATGGCGTCGGTAACGTAGCTGACGGGGCCAGGCATGTACGGAAGACTTCGCTTCTGTGTGCCTGTGTTGCCGGCTTCGGCGGGAAACTCGGCGAGGAGGGCGATCTGGAAGTCGTAAAAGTCCTGGTAATATCGCGACAGCTCCCAGCAGCGGCCATCCTCGAGCTCGGCCTCGATGACAAACCAATACTTGTCTTCTGCAAAGCAGTACCGGGGTATGCGCGCCCAGACGGGCGCGCACAGTTGGGATGCTGATACGGAACTGTACGAGTCAGGCTGAGCTGCCTGTTGGCCCGCGCCAACCCGACCATACCCGCCCTGTTGCTGCTGTGGTTGATGTGTCAGGGGTGAGGACAGAGACGGCAAAGGGATGGTGGCTTTGGGAGTCGGCTGATTGCGACTTGGACTTACCTGAGTCCCGTTCTGCTGGCTCTGCCGTGCGGCTTGTTGCTGAAGGCTCATGCGCTCCAGGCTTTGCTCAATGCCGGGCTGCTGCCTCGTGGGACCCTTGGAGCCGTCAAACTTGCCAAGAGTGATGCTGCTGTTCTTATACTGCGCAGCCATCCTCTTCCATTCTTCGACGGTGGGGACGCCGGCCCTTTTCAGGGCTTCCAAGGCGTCTTCGACGGGAGTCGGCGGGTCGGTTCTATAGGAAGCCTTGTCATATATGTAGATGAAGCCGATGGGGATAAGCCCAGGTCCGCCCAATCTCCGGATGGGCTTTGCAACAACCCATTCGCTGTTTGACTGCGCAATGATTATCAGGGGTTCGTACTTTTCGGCCGACAGCTCGTCCGGTCGTCCCTTATCGGCGGAAAATGAGTAGCGAACTGTAGCGTGGACTATGCCCCCAGTCTCGGCAGACTTGGAGCCACGCTGAGGAGCGGCCGGGGAGGGCTGTATGGGGGTTTCGCCGTAGCCGGAGTCGTGGTCTGGGATCTTCGCAGTGGGCTGTCGACCGCCATCCGACTGCGCGCTATCCCTCTCAGTGCGTCCCAAGACTTGGAAATACGAGACAGGCACGAGGCCACGAGCGTCGGGCAGCGCAGGGTTGCACGCCTCGTACCAGTCGGGGTCCTCTTCGCGGCCGATGACGTGGAAGAAGTCGCCTTTGGAGAAGCTCAGCACCTGGACGCCGGCGCTGGCGAAGCTCTGGACCAGGGCGTCATCGGGGTGGTAGTCGTCGTTGGCTCGTATGACCTGCAGGTGGGAAGCGGGTGTCAGCAGCAGCCTCCATCATCTCCGAGCTACCCCTCCTCGCACCGCAGTCGTATCGCGCAAGACGGCATTGTAGCGCAGGCTCAGGGGGCAGCGCAGCAGGGGGGCGAGCGAGATGGGGAGCGCGAGGAGGAACACCAACCTTTTTGGGGGGGACGATGGCGACGGCGGACTTTGACCCGATGGAGGGGCTCTGCTTGTGCTTGTCGCCCTTCATGGACCGGCGTAGGGCCTTGATGAGGTCCATGGCGGTTAGCTTGGCTCGAGACGGAACGACGACTGGCGGGACGTGGGGATTGTGCTCGTCAACAATGGCGATGCGAGATGGAAATGCGGGGGGGGCAGAGGTGACGCGAGGGGCAAGGGCAGAAGCGCAGGCGTGGGCGCCTGGACGAGCAGCAGCAGAGGCTACATGGCAGCAGGCCGACGGCCAGGCGCGGGCAGGAGGGGAGTTTCAACTGGGCAAAGCGAACAATTGCAAGTATTTCGGACTCGGGGCAGCGGCGAACCTTCATTGTGTGCGGCTGTTTGTCGCGTTCGCGTGGTCGCGAGAGAAGACGTGGCCCGGGGGTGGTGGGATATCGGACGAAAGTATCTCGCAGTGTCCAGAACCGCCAAGGTAGCCAGGACGCTCGGGCTATCAGCACACAGTGCCAGGTAACGGATGGGCGT
Organism: Tolypocladium paradoxum; assembly: GCA_002916505.1. Lineage (NCBI taxonomy): Eukaryota > Fungi > Ascomycota > Sordariomycetes > Hypocreales > Ophiocordycipitaceae > Tolypocladium > Tolypocladium paradoxum. The sequence continues at coordinate 11,357 of PKSG01000394.1, read as the reverse complement.
CGGCTTCGCTTCGCCTCTGTCGTCGACGGCGTGTCGTAAGTCGCCTTGCGAATCGGGCGAGAAGGGCCACGGGGCGGCAGATGTTGGCGCGCGGCACACGCTGAGCTGTCCGATTGAGGATGGAATCGCGGGAGCAAGCGATCTTTCGTCCCTTCTCCCTTCTCCTGCGGCACAAGGGAGGCCGTCGAGCCTCCGTCGCCAATCCGTGCAAGTCGCGGGGAGTCACGCAAGGGATCGCTGGCCAGCCCCTTTGCTGCTCGACGCTAAATCTTGCGACATATACGGCCGGCAGTCGGCTTCAGCAGCGGGCGGGGGCTATCGTCGAGGACGCCGGGCCAAGCATACGGCGTCCGTGTCGGGCAGTCCAGGTCGCTGTCCGCGCGCGGTCGACGGTGCCGGGGCCGGGGACGGAGAGCAGGCGACGACGGCGACGAGGACGGTCAATGGCGATGTCGACGAGGACGGGATGCTGGGGATGCAAATGACGAGGCGAAGAGGGGAAGCTGGCGGCGCGGGCAGGAAATTGGCGAACCCGGCCCGGCAGGGGGTCGAGCATCGGGCGTTAAGAAGGGGGGCGTCGCTGTCGATGGGCCTAGGACTGGGGCGAGGTGGCAAGGATGCAGGGCGAATGGTCCATGGATGCCCAAAGCTGCCAACGGCGCGAGCTGGTGGTCGGATGCGATGCAGGGGGGCGTTGCCATCCTGTCACCGAGGACGATGTGCCATGTGCGTCTGGATGCCTGGCAGATCATTATCCGGTCTTGCCGGACTGTCTCCAGCGCAGGCCGGAGCCCAGCCGGAAGCCGGATGCCCGGGTATCAATAGCATGGAATGGACAGCGGCCAGCGCCTCCACTGCGGCTTTCACCTTTCACATGGACCCAGGCCTGCGACGCGTCTAAGCCAGAGCGTGTCTGTAGTCTCTTTAACCAAGCCAGCGGCCGTTGGCTGCTGTTTTCTGGTTCCATTCAAGGTTGCGATATATCCCGCACCGGCTCACCAAGGTGCCTAGGCCCGTCTAAGGTCATGAATCACCTGTGCATACCTACGAGTCCTCCGTAGTCCGCAAGGCCCGCAGGTATTCCGTCTACCTTGCCGAGCAACGCTGATTCTGAACTCAGGAGAAACCGCCATCGCAGGACAAGCTCTGGGGTACCTCTCGTCTATGCGCATAATCCTGCACCTCATCTTACCCACACTCCTATCAGCAACCCCGATGCCCCTCCATCACGCATCTGCCACGCGCAGCCCTCTTGCAGTCGCCTTGCCTATTGCCTCCCTAGGTGCCTTGGATTATCGATGGTGAAACGCTGCTGAGCACAGGTGCATTGACACACGGGGCTCATCGCTGCTGGCACCATGACACGTCCGGCCTCCAGCTGCCATAGCGGCATCAGGGCTCTTCTAAAGCTGTCGAAATGCCGGTTCCAGATTCTGCCACTTGTCAGGCCGGAGATATAGTGCAGCTGGAACTGAGTAGGTAGGTGCGTCATGCGCGCTCAAAATGGTGCCTCGGTGAGCAGTGGCTGTCGCGGATGCTTCAGCTGATTCCTCGACCACTTGTCTCGCATGAGATGCCGTAAAACCCATAGACTATGGCATAGGTCTACGCAATCTACAACCAGATCTTGGCCTTTGCGTTCATAAGATCAAGTCATTTCCGTCATATGCGGGTTTCTACAAATATCTCATGGGCGACAGTTGAGCCTCTTGTTTTCTAGCTTTCTACGGAGTAGCCAAGTTCAGGGCAGGGAAGGGCACTGGGTGTGCCAGCGGCCGGGGCGCTGTGAACCCTGCCACGCCCTCTATCCAGGCCTCGCATGACGAAAATCCATGACTGACAACGACAGTTACAACTGACCAAACGCATCCATGACAACGAACAGCCCTGTATGGCACCAGACCAAGCACCGTTCTTCTTTCTTCACCCAGGCATCCTTTTCTTACAAAGTTACAAGTAACCTCCGCAACTCCTCTGAAGCACCACGGTGCCATCGGGATGATCCCTGCCAGAGGATCGGAAATACACGACACACTGACAGGACCAACGACTCGCCTTGAACAACCATGGACCGTTCGACTGAACGACCTACATCCGGTGGCTTCTTGGCGGAGCGAACTGACCAGTTCGAGTGAAGCTCATCGCGGCCGAACAGAGCACGAAGCCGACACCATTGCGTCCTGTCGGATATTCTGCAACTGGCCCCTCCTTGTTGACGCCAATGGCATCTCATTGGAAGACGAGAAGGGCGTTGGCTGCAAGTACCCTTGTCACGGCCCTGCACTTGAGCCGTCAGGAGCAATATCCCCTCTCATCCATGATGGCCGACCTGTATCGTCCATATTCTGCTCGCGAGGGCCAGCTGAGCAATGTCTTCGCAATGGTTTTCGCGACAAAAGTCGCGCTTTCGGCGCAAGCCACTCAAACAACCAGAATCGGCGACGAACGCGGGGACCGAAGGGACGAGCCATGCGCTGCAGGAACTTGTTGCCGAGACTCCTCAAGCGGAATCATCCATGACAAACGGTGCTCCCAGCGGCCCCAGACCTCCGCCTAGCATCTGGGACACAGCGTACGACAATGTTAGACTCGCCGAGTCCAAATTAGTCGATGCATACGAAAGTATCCTGTCAGAGGACCTTGGCGAGGCAATCGAAGGAAGAGACGCAGCAAAGAGATGGCCGCAGATGGAGCGCCTTGCTCAAGCCGAGCTTGATAAGGCTGTCAAACATGACGGTGCCAAGCACACGGCTTCTCAGGTCATGCAAGTTGTCCTTGCGGTCAACGGCGTCGTCCGCGAGGCGCTTCAGGCCGTTCCCCAGGGCGCTCTGGCCTGGACGGGCGTTTGCTTCTCGTTGCAGGTAGGCCTCGTCCCTTTGTCGTGTCCGCAGCCAATACTGACATCTCTAGCTTCTCTTGAACCCGCTCCAGGAAAACCAAAAGCTTCACGATGGCCTGGCCCATGTTATCAAGAGAATGCGGTGGTACTGTGAATTGGAACGCTTCTTCCTCAGAAAGAACCACATCGATCCGCAACCGTCCGAGGGATTGCAAGTCCAATTACGGGATCAGATCCTCTGCCTCTATGAAGCGCTTCTCTCTTTCTTGATGAAAAGCGTCTGCGTTTGCCACAAGAACAAGGTGGTCACCTTCCTGCGAGATACCTTCAAGCTCGACGACTGGGCGGAGAGCCTGAAGGCCGTTGAGAAAGCAGAGGACATGCTGCGTCGCGATTACGGGGCTTACAGTGACCTGCAAACCCTGAACGGCCTCGACCGACTAGTCGTCTTTTCAGAAAAGCAGGAGACAATCCTCGAAGACGTTCAGGCTCTCCTCCACAAGCAGGTCGCGGTGAAGCTGGACAAGAAGAACAATGAGTGCCTGCAGAGTCTCTGGGTTACGGACCCGAGGCACGACAAGACACGCATCGAAGAAGGCAGGGGAGGCCTACTGGCGGACGCGTATCGTTGGGTGCTCCAGAGCGGCGAATTCCAACGATGGCGAGACGGACAGGAGAACCGACTTCTTTGGATCAGGGGCGACCCGGGTAAAGGCAAGACCATGCTGATCTGCGGCATCATCAATGAGCTGGAAAGCTCATTCTCCGGGAACGAAACGATCTCCTACTTTTTCTGTGAATCCGCCAACTCCCGGGTAAACCACAGCACGGCCGTGCTGCGAGGACTTGTCCACATGCTAGCTCACCAGCGTCAGGCCTTAATTCCTCACATCCGGAAAGAATACGATCATGTCGGCAAGACACTCTTCACAGATCCAAACGCTTGGGCCGCCCTGTCTAATATCTTGTCAAACATGCTACAAGACCCATGCCTGAACGAAACATACCTGATCATCGATGCCCTGGATGAGTGCGAAACCGGGCGGGAGCAGCTCGCCAGACTCATCATCGAGCAGTCTTCTAAGCCTTCGGCTGTCAAGTGGATCATCTCCAGCCGCAACTGGCAGCAAATCGAAGAGATGATGCAGTCTGCCGGACACAGTACCGCACTGTCTCTCGAGTTGAATGCAGACGCAGTTTCGGCTGCGGTGAACGTATACATTCGGCATAAGGCGGCTTGCCTAGCCCAGCTGAAAGGCTACAGTCCCAAGACGCGGGACGCCGTGGAGAATCACCTGGTCTCCAATGCTCAAGACACCTTTCTCTGGGTGGCATTGGTGTGCAAAAGTCTCGAGCAAATACCTGGATTCATGACTACCCCGGCAAAGCTGCAGGCCTACCCGCGTGGCCTCGACACGTTGTATCAAGGAATGATGCGGAAGATGCTCAAATCGCCCAGCGCCGACGACTGCAAGCGGATACTTGCTTGTGCAACGGCCGTCTTCCGGCCCATTAGTTTGAAGGAACTAGGAGCTTGCATCCAGACTCCTGATTGGGCGGATCCGGAGGAGGACTTGACCGCCGCCCTGGACCCGCTCATCAAGCTCTGCGGCTCGTTTCTGACGGCGAATAGGGGCGTTGTCTACTTTGTGCATCAGACTGCAAAGGACTTCCTTCTTGAGCATGGAGCAAGTGTCATCTTTGCATCTGGCATTGGCGAGGTCCACAAGACAATCTTCGCCCAGTCTCTCTTGGCCATGCAAGAAACACTGCACAGGGATATTTATGATCTGTGCCGGCCGGGATATCCCGTAGAGAAGGTCGAAAAGCCTAATCCTGATCCACTAGAGGTAATAGGATATTCGTGCGTACACTGGGTCGACCACCTTGAGGCGTCACAATCGAACGACAAACTTCCACAGGACGTCCTCCGCGACGGCAGCATGGTTGACATGTTTGTACGGGAGCAGCTTCTTCACTGGCTGGAGGCTCTTAGCCTTCTGAGAAGCGTTCCGGATGCAATTTCTGCCCTGACGAAGCTATCTTTTCTTCTCGAGGTAAACAACAACAAAATGTCCCCCCTTTTTTTACAAAAGAAAAATTAGAAGCACGTACTCACATGGACCTCTAGTCGAGAACAGAAGAATCCCAACTCGCTGCCCTGCTTCGAGACGCCCGCCGCTTTGTTTTGTACAACAAATGGGCCATTGAGAATGCTCCTCTCCAGCTCTATGCTTCTGCCCTCGTCTTTAGCCCAAGCGCTAGCTTGACCAGGGCACTCTTCGTCGGGGACGAGCCAGAATGGATTGTCTGTAAGCCCAGCATGGACGACCAATGGGACGTTTGTCTCCAGACCATCGAGGCCTATGGAACGAAGTCATACGATGTCGTTTACTCACACAACGGTAAACATATTGCTGCTGCTTCGAGCAATGACACGATTCGAATATGGGAGCATGCCACGGGCAAATGCTTGTACATTCTCAGCGGCCATCAAATGCCCGTCACCTCGGTAGGCTTCTCCCACGATGATCAGCTGGTCGTCTCAGGATCTCGAGATACAACCGTCAAGGTGTGGGACGCAGTTCGCGGCAAATGCCTTCGCACTTTGGAAGGCCATACTGGGCGTGTTACGTCGGTCTCCTTCTCTCACGACAGCGAGCTAATCGTATCCGGATCCGACGACCAGGCAATCCGAGTTTGGGTCCAATCCAGCGGTTCATGCCGACAGATACTCAGTGGCCACGAGGGCGGCATTTACAGGGTATCGTTTTCGCACAACGGCCAGAGAATCATATCGACATCCATGGACAAGACCTGCCGAATCTGGAATGCGTACACGGGCCAACTCGTGCGGATTCTCGACTACCATGAACAGGTGGAGCTTCTAGGCCCCGCAGTCGCTTCTCCGGACCACAAGCTTGTAGCATCCAGATCTCTTGGGAACGTGGCCCTCTGGGAGCAAGGTCGGCGGAGAATCTTGAGGAAGCTGGAGGTAAACGGGGGCTTGGTTCTTGCCATGGCCTTTTCACACGATAGCCAAATGGTTGCGGCAGGGGACTCAACCGGAACCATCAAGATCTGGAGGTCGAGGAGCGGCAGATGCCTATGCGCCTTCGAAGCTCTAGGCAGTGCAGTGCAGTCGATCGCGTTCTCGCCGGACAACCAGTTCGTCGCGTCGTCGTTCGAAGACGGCAAGATCAAGATCTTGGAACTGGCCTCTCAAAGGCAGCGGTCGGTCGAGAGGCACAGCAGCCCAGTCAGCTGGGTCAGTCTCTCCAAAGGCTGTTCATCTGCGGCGTCGGCATCGCAAGAGAACATTATTTTCTGGGACACATCCGACGGCGAGAGTCTTGGGACTTTGCACATGACAGAGGGTCTCATCCATAAGACAACCTTCTCGCAAGACGGTGTGTACATGGCGGTGCCAACGGAGCAGAATCTTGTCATTGTTTGTGAGGTAGCTGGCAGACGCAGGTGGTCACTTGAAGGCCATGTCGATTCAGTTACCACCGTGGCTTTCTCGCCCGACAGCAGCCTTCTCGTCTCAGGGTCAGTCGACCAGACGCTTCGAATCTGGGAACTGGCCGGTAAGACATGCCGACAAGTACTCCGAGGTCACCAAGGCTCATTGAACTCTGCGGTCTTCTCCAGCGATTGCAAGACTCTCGCGTCGGCGTCAACGGACGCGACCGTCAAGATCTGGAATGTAGATACATGTATCGGAGAATGCCTCCAGACACTGCAGACGGAGCATCGTGTGCCTTTCCCCATGGCCCTGTCACACGACGGCGAGCATTTGATCACGGGGACTTTGGGGAGGAAGATGATTGTATGGCACGCGGCTACGGGTGTCTCCGTCGCCGAGACCATGGTTGAACAGCTCCCAACTTCAGTCGTCTTCTCTTGGGATGGCAGTCTCGTCGCTTCATCGGCTGCAGAGGCTGTGACCGTATGGGAAGCGAGGAGCCTGATATGCCTCCAGACGTTCCATGTCGGGACAGCACTCCACAGCATGTCATTCGACAGCGCCAACTCACTCTTGTTCAGCCACATTGGAACCATTGTCGTTCCGCCTATTAGTAGCCACAGCTCGACCGGCGCTCCCGCTCGTCTCCTGCGCCGAGGATTCACTCTAAGCGAGGACAAGATGTGGATCACCAGGGACGGGGAAAACCTGTTATGGCTGCCTTCAGAGTACAGACCAGATGCCTATTCAAGATACGCACCCGTCCGCATGGCCGTAAAGGGGGCCCACATTGTGATTGGCTGTGAGTCGGGACGAGTATTGACGTTCAGCTTCGACAACCGAGAAGAGGTCTTGTTCCGTCGGAAGGATGACGCCCGACGTGGCAGTGAAATCACTGAGACGGTAGGAATAAGGGGCGATTCACAGAGACAGTGGGTATAAGGGACAAATCACAGAGACGGGATGAATCATTTGAGGGGCCAGGGACAGCGACGTGATGAATAAGAGACCAATAACAGAGAATCACAGAAAATGGAGATAACAAGGTAAAGGGGCTAAACCACCAAGAAAAGGATCGTGATAACCGAAAGGGACATCATCACCCCTTCGTCACGGCTTCGGCTGAGGGGAGGTGTTGAGATTCAGCAGCCAGCTTCGCCTCACCGGGCCGAAGTCACGCCTTCCGAGCTATTCACAGGAGACCTCCTTTCCCTCCTACAATTGCTTCCGCAGCTCTATTGTATGCCGAGGCCCTTGTTTGCTACCATTAGAACCCGACTCTCATCGATCATACATCCGCTTCTCAATCTTCGCAATCGCGCGGTCCACGCCCTGCTCATCCTTCAAGTCCTCTTCATCCAACTTGATGTTCTTCATTAACCACATGATGACCAGGTTGGGCACGCAGATGCATGTCGCTACTATACCCAGGATCCGTTGCGACCCGCGATGGCTGCGGTCGGTGGCTGCGCGAGCAGGAGTGCCGGCCTCGTACTTTTGCGCGACGACAATGGATTGGAAGATCAGGGCGCTACTCTGTCTTTTCGCGGGAGGAGTTTTTCGGGAAGCGTGGTGCGCCATGTCGCTCCGGCGATGCTGCAAGTCGAAGAGTCACGAAGAGTCAGATAACATTGCCTTGATGAGCAGAGCTCAGACAACTTGCCTCGTGCCAATGCCCCTCCGACGCTGTTCGCCGCCTGAAAGATGCCCGTGGCGAAGGCAACCTCCTGGCGTGACACCACCGTCTGGACAGAGACTTTTGCTGCGATTCGGAACAACGCCCGACAAATACCGGAGATGACCTTGGAGGCGATAATGGGGCTTCGTTGCCGTGTTGTCCATCGCCCATGTCGACGAGGTGATCATGGACCTGATCCAGCAGCACCATGGGTGGCCGCCAGAGAACCCAGATCTGGGCGTTTTTGGTCTACTTCATGCCGACCGCAATTATCAGGCCAAATATTTGAAACGTGGCTCAAAGGAATTACTCCTCGGTGTCTTTAAACGTGTCCAGTACAAGAGAAGAGCCGGAGGGAACGTACTCGATACGTGTCGCGTAGGAGAAAAGTGCCCAGCCACCTGGAGATAGCTAGGAAGAAGATGGTGAAAAGACCGTACTCAATAATGTGGCTCTCTCTCCGTCCCCGTCGACGCATTCTTGGCAGCTTCGATGGCGTCCTTCCCTCGTACTCAGCCGCCCAGGCAGTGGCTGCTCAACATTCCTTAAGACGCTCTGTGGACGCCTTGAAGCCCTTGCCCTCGAACGAGCATCCTGGTGACGAAAGCCAGCCCGCGCCCGAATGGACGACGCGGCTTCTATCAAGAGCAACCACTTGCCGCTCACAATTATACTGCAATAACAGGGACGTCGAGTGTTCGCAGGAACCAAGATTCAGTCCATCATGTCCAGTGCATCAGCACAGCATTACCCCGACGTGTCTTGCTTTTTACTGCCGTTTCTTAGGTTGGCCTGCTCCACTCACACCCGTTTCGTTGCAGGCCAAGCACAGCTGAACCAACAAGAAGGCTACTGCAAGTTGATGACAGTTGCATTAGCTTGTTTCCAGAGTGGGGTGCGTCATCAGTTCCGATCGTCATGTCCGTCGTTCAAAAGAGCAGAGCTACCCCAATTACTCCATACTGATCCAAAACCCATCTGCCTCTGTCATCAATCTGCATTAGTGTCGACCGGGTCGTTGCCAGTTGGAGCAATCCCACACACCGACCTGAACCGAAATCATCATGGCCAAGTCCAGCATTGTCAGTCCACAACAAGGTATTATTGATAGGTGGGTCAGGGATGACGACGACTGGTCTGGATTCGCGAGAGAGGAGGAAGATCCAAAACCGTCGTAACCAGCGGATACGCAGTATGATGCAGTAATTGATCTGGGCTTAGTTGGTTGGCTAATGCTTGGTAGGATCGAGGAGACGAAACAACCGGAGTTGCACGACGTCATCTCCGCCCAACGTCCGCAACTTGCCACGGCCTTCGCAATCTTGACATCCCCTCGGGCCACAACACAGCGGAGCCATACGGACGCTGCAATCGGAGCCATCATGGACGCCATCAGGACTGTCAATATTCTGGATCCTGGATCGGAGCACAATCGGATGGTTCTCCAGTGTTTCGAGGGATTTGCGTATCATCTGTACATGTCCCGCACTCCACAAGTTACGCTCTTGCCCGGTTTATCGCAGTTCAACTTCATCCGGGCTCTGTTAGCGAATGTCGACGTCTTGGGTCTCTCCTCCGACCAGATGAGCGACGACGCTCTATCGCCGTTTAATTCGCTCTGTCCTCATCAAGCTAGCGCCTCGGCAACACTGTTATCACGACTGCCAGCCAAGCTACGACCGACCGATCTTCAATGTGCCACCTTGCACCATCCCTGGATCGATCTTCTCCCGGTACCCGAGATGCGCGACAACTTGTTCCGACGAGGCTTGGAATCCTTCGACGAGGATGAGCTCTGCCATGCTCTCCGCAGACGCATTCCAAGCCAGAACCCGGGTGTACTTGAGTGGCGTGATCCTTGGGATCCAGGCGGTTGGGAAGTAACAGAGGCGTTTCTTGGCTTCTGGGGCTGGAACATTGCCGGCTGCTGGGATCTTTTCCGCTCCACCAACAAGTGGCGAGCACAACGGGGCGAGATGCCGCTTTTCCGTCCATGAGCCTCCGGGTGGTGAATATTCGTTGGCGCACATTTAGATCTCGGACGTTACTTTGACCGGCACTCTGCATCGAGAACTATCGTTTTGTTCTGTCGACAAGCTAATTACCTGACATGCATATATATCGTGTTTCGTGCAACAGCTGCTTCGCAACTTCGTATTCTCCAACTCAACTCTGCACTTCCAAATATCCCCATTCTTCATCATCTTGACAACATTTGTGTTCTTCTCTTGACCCCAAATCAATATGAAGTACGTGAACCTCGGCCGCAGCGGTCTCCGCATTTCCCCCATTGGGGTTGGTTGCATGAGCTACGGAGATCCAACGGGTCGATATCCGTGGTCGATTCCTGAAGAAGACGCACTGCCCATCCTGAACTACTGCTACCAGAGCGGCCTGAACTTTTTCGACACAGCCAACGCCTACTCGAACGGCCTATCGGAGGAAATCTTGGGCAAAGCTATCAAGAAATATCAATGGCGGCGCGAGAACATTGTCATGGCCACCAAGCTCTGGGCGCCTGTCGGCCGCGGCGATGAACAACCAATGGCCATGACAGACGACGAGAAAGAACAACGGCTATGTAAACCAGTACGGGCTTAGCTGGAAACACATATTCGACAGTGTTAATGCTAGCCTGCGGCGGCTTGACCTTCTCTTCATCGACCTCGTCCAGATCCATTGCTTCGACTCGCGGACCCCTGTCGAGGAAACTATGGAAGCCTTGCACGATGCATTGGATAGCTATTTCAAAGGCCTATCTAATGAATCATACCTTAGTCCTCTATTACTTCTCTATCCCTCTTGCTAACCATATCCACCTTCGGAACTTCGCCTTAGTATATCCTTCTTACTATACTTCTACTCTCTCAGATATCTTCTATAGTCTTATAGGTTATGAGCCTTCTTTATTTTTTATTCTACTATCCTTAGACCCACAATTCCAAGAAGAATATTATTAGATAGCTATTTATAAGAGATATAACTTCCTAGTCTCTTTATACTACTATAACGCCCATGCTCACACAGGCATAGTAATAGGAACTCAGTCAGGTAAGAGCATAACGAAGACTCGTATTTATAGCAAGACTAAAGCTTAACTCCTTAAGCTTTAAGGCGTCGGCTCGCAGGCGACTAAATAGCGTAACGCACGTAAGACACCAGCGCGACTTAAGCGCCCGGTATACTTCGGAGCCCACTACTAATAGTAGCTATGCCTAGGGACCTTATAATTATCCCCCCACTATATATAGTCGTCCCGATATGCGTAGTAGGTATACTAGTTACCTAGGCTTAAGATAACGGCTTAACTACTATTTAATTACGTTACCCCGGCGATATGATATACCTATTTAGTATTCGTTATCCGGGGT
>PKSG01000391.1:0-15823 GCA_002916505.1 Tolypocladium paradoxum | reverse complement strand
CGACGAGGCCCCCCGCGACGACGACGGCGCCGACGCCGACCTGAACCGGGGCCTCTTCCGCGGCGCGCCGCCCGAGTTCGCCGGCGACGTGAACCCCCAGACGGGCGAGGTCGGCGGGCCCAAGAATGAGCCGCTGCGCTGGGGCGGCGCCGGCGACTGGAGCTACAATGGGCGCGTGACGGATTTCTGAGGCGGACGGCTCCATGTCACGACGTGGAAGACGTGGCGGAAAGAGGTCGAGTCGATTCGGCGCGAACCGACTCTCCGTTCTGGCCTCGGACGATAATATACGGTCCCCACGACAACGCGTACCAGAAACAGGCGCTGCGTTGTATAATCACCACACAAACCAGACACGACCAACACGAAGAATAGTGGCAATCCGGTCACGTCATCATCTGTGCAACTACATCTGTACAATCAGGCGTACAAAAATGTACACTAGGCATTCATCCAGTAATTGGGTATTCTCGAGTACCAACGTGCCAAATCCCGCTGCCCCTTAACAATACTCTTACACTATGACGAGAACACTTTTGTCGCTCCAAACGCCGGCCTCTATCTCGACCCTCGCTTCCAGGGCTCACTTCTCCTCCTCGGCAGCCGGCTTGTTCGCCGTATCCGTGTCGGCCGTTTCGACATCCTTGTCCGGCACATCCTTGGACTCCTTGGGTGCCTCCTCAGAAGGCTTGTCGTGGGCCAGCCGGTTCTCCTTATCTCCCTCGCTAGGCTCGCGCTTCTTCTCTCCACCGTCGGCCGTCTCCTTTGGACCCTGCTCCGTGTCCTTTCTGCGCCAGTTGCTCATGACCTCGCCTCGTATGATCCCTGGCTGCTCCTTGTCCTGCTGGTGCTGCTCCGCGCCATTCATGTTGCCGAAGCTGGCAGTCACCTCCTTCATCACCTTGCGCATGCGTTCTCTCCGAGCCTTGCCGCGCAGTCGCGCCTGAGGCTGGGCTCCGTTCTCCACCCAGCGGATGCTCTTGATCATGTAGCTGATGCCATCGTGGACCGAGTGACGTGCCCCAAACTGGCCGCCGAATTCACGGCTCGTGATGCCGTGTCGCGTCGTCGCCGAGTACTTGACCAGTCTTGGGAGGATCAATACGTTGACGTGCAGATCGCGGTCCGCGGGGATGGATAGCGGGCCGGACGATGGCGGCGAGGTGATGAGCCCCTCCGACTCTAGATCGACGGGTTCGGCAGTCTGGTTCTTAGCCTTGCGACTCTTGCCGTCCTCCAAGTCGAGCATTGCGGTGTCGACATCCTCGCTCCATTCCCCCTTGATCCACCCTCCATGAATGCATGCCGCCACAACGTCCGAGTCGTCGGTGTAGACGTCCGTTCCCCACAGGTACGCTCTGGCGGTAATCTCCTCGCGAGCCACCGCAGACAGGTGGACAAGTGGGACCTTGACAGTGAGAATGCAGTTCTCCTTGTCCTTGATCAAGTCCCAGGGGAGCGGCTTCGGGTTCGAGGAGAAGCCTCTATGCGTGGGCGTGTTCGGCAGCAGCCGCCCTGCCTTCAGTCCAGGTTCGTAGATGAAGTCGCCAAGGTGGTGGCGAGGTCGATCAGCAACTGCGTCAAGCACGGCCTTGGACGATATGATGGTCTTTGGCTTTGGCGGAATGACGGTCGCGGGGCTCTGCGCCGGTTGCTTAGATTGCGGGCCCTGTGCCTGCTGGCCTGCCCGTGCGCCGTGATGATGGTGGTGGTGGTGTGATGCAGCGAGGGCATTTTCGGACGGAGACGCGATGGGGGTTCCGCCTTTGAGGTTCTTCAACGGTGTGATCCCAACCGTGGGCGATGGGACGCCTTCCGCCCCATGGTGGTGATGGTGGTGATGGTGACTGAGTTCCTGGTTAGAAAACGCAAGAAGGTCCGTGAGGCCGAGGGAAGGGCCCTGAACGTACTGATGATGGTGATGTTGGTGCGTCTTTGCCCGCTTGTTGGCACGGCTGCTCGGGGTAAGCCTCCCCGAACTGTCGTCGTCGGCCCTGCTGTCCTCGTCCTTTAGCTTTCGTCTCCTACCCTTGCCGCCTTTGCCAGTGGCCTCCAGGCCCGAGTCAACAGCAGTGATATCGGCTTCTTCTCGTTTGGCCGAGGCGACGTTCGGGTTCGACGTCACGCCACCGTACGCTGCAGTCGCGCCGGATGCCACTGGGCTCGACACGCCGATGGCGCTGACACCGCTTCCAATGCCCGAAAACATGCGGCCAAACTCGCTCTTGATGCCTGGCTCCGCCGCGGGTCCCGGCTGTTGGGGTTGCGCTCCCTGGACCGCCTGGGGCAAGGGGGAAATGCGGCCCTTGCGGTTGATATCCTGGATAGCCAGTAGGTTCCGCTGGTGAAGGGTCGGCGCTCCCGGTTCCTCGGCAGTTCGGTTGCGTGAAGGGTCGAACGGCGACGGGCCATGCCCGCCGTTGTAAGCTATCGATGGCGGTGGCGGTGCTTCTTCGCCAGGTCGGGGGCGATGCAGCGGATGGGGCTGCTGCTGTTGGTGCAGGTGGTGATCCATCCGAGCACGGTCGGGCGAGTCGTACGGTTGCGGAGGAGCGCTTGGGGGAGCCTGCGGGTGAGGCGGCGGGTGAGAGGCCGGTGGGTACCTATTGTCGGGAGGCGCTGTTTGATATGCAGGCGCGTGGTGTGGCGGGTACGAGGCGGATGACGGGGGGTACTCCGGAGGCGGACGCTGATGGTCCATGGGAGCCCGATAGCTCGACTCGGGGACGTGCCGTGCCCATTGCGCGTCCCTGGGATCTCGTTGGTCGCGGCTGTCAGGCGGACGGCCGTACTGAGGCTGTCCAGGATGAGGTTCGCGGTGGCCCATTTCGTGCGGCGACATCATGTGCCGATGAGCATCGCCCCCGGAGTATGCGCGCTCCCTCCCTTCTCGCTCTCGTTGCTCGGGCCCGGCCTGTCGCTCTCGCTCTGCTCGATAACGGTCGTCGTACGGGTACGGCCTCAGCCCTGTGCGTTCGGAATTATACTCCATGCCCGTCGCTGGTCGGCCCACTTCTTCCCGACGCGCATATGCATCCTCGGGCCTTGCCATGTCCAACGGTCGCGGGGCCATCCCGCCGTAGGGTTTCGGCTGGTTGCCGGGTGTCGGCGGCGGGCCAGCCGACATCCTTCCCGGCTCCCTCGACGTGTCGGCCGGCGCTGACGGATGGCGCGCGTGGAAGCCGGCCTGGGGGGTGCCGTATCGCTGGAGCTCGGGCGTGGCGTAATGGCCATGGGGGGAGCGAACGGCGCTGCCGCGAGGTTCGTACGGTCGCTGGTGGTCGGGGGTCTGAGGGCGTCGGAACGGAGGGTAGTCTGAGGAGGCCGAGTGCATGCGCGGCGACGCATGGACTGGCGGCGCATAGCCAGGTCCTGATCCGGGTGGCGGCGCGGCGGCGGTGTGCGGAGGATAGTGCTGGGGAGGAGCCTGTGAGTCGCGCGAAGCCGGCGGCGGGCCACCAAGCATCGACGATATCGACATGGAGCTGCCGCTGGCGCTGCCCGACCGCGTGATGGAGCTCAGGGCAGGGAGCTCTCGGCCGGACGGGAACGACGTTGGGGGGCCAACGGCGACAGGCGGGGGTCTCGGGGGCGGCGGTGCGTAGCCCATGGCGCCCTGGGGCTGCTGCTGGTGATGATGGTGTTGCTGCTGCTGCTGCTGCTGCTGCTGATTCTGATGCGGTCCCGGCTGGGGAGGCGACGTCGGCGGAGGCGGCATCGTGCGGCTCAGCTCCCTGGCTGACGGGAGCGACGAAGCGCTCTGAGCGCGCGAGTGGCCCAGCTCGGGCAGGCTGGAGCGGGCAGCCGGCGGGTAGTACGGCGTGTCGGACGTTCGGCGGTGGTCGGCGGCGTACGCAGGGCCCTGGCTGTGGGCACGCGCGGCGAACGACGAGTGGCTTGAGGCGGGCGACGACGTTGCGGCAGCTCGAGCATACGATGCTGTCGCGTTGCTGGGGGTGAAGCCGGTGGAGTTGGGTGGCGCAGGAGGATGAGCAGGAAGCGGTTGGGGCTGGTGCTGGTGCTGGCGCGGCTGTCTTGGATCCATGGTCGAGCCGAGTTTTTAGCTCGAAAATTCCGACCGGCGGTTCGCTGGCTGGGGTCGCCAGTCGCCAGCAAATGTGCAATGACGGGCGCTGGGCTGGGCGAACGAACCCCGGATTTGGCTCCCGTCCGTCCCTGGCTTCTCTGTCGGGTGCCGCGCAGCAGCCTGACGGGCAGACGGGCGTTCGGCCCGACGAGGCAGAGAGCGTTTTCAAGGCGCCAGCGCCGAAGGTGAAGCGGTGCGCCCTGCGAGATCTAGAGAGCCAAGGAGAGAGACGGGCGGCGAGAACAGGCAGAGGGGGCGGGAGGGGCGAGTGTGAGATGCAGTCGGCGAGAAATTTGCGTCGCGACCTTGGAGACGCAGCAGATGCACGCACGAAGGCACGCACGCACGCGCGCACGCACTGGATGGACCCCAAAATCCTCACGGCGCGTCAGCTGGCTGCGTGAGACGCCTCCGGGCCCGTTAGCGAGAGGAGCTAGGAGGGAGCTAAGGAGTGGCGCGATGTCATGGTGGGTGCATGGGTGCATGGCTGGGCTGGATGGCTGGGCTGGATGGAGCCAAACCCCGGACGGAGAAGAGAAGCATCCAAAGTCTGATCAGAGAAGCGTGCTTGTGGCCGAGTCAGGGGGCAGGGGTCTGCCGCGATGCTATTGGCGTCTGCAGCGCGGGAGGACGAGACACAAGGGCGGTTCGGTTCGTCCATGACGGCCAAGACGACGATTTTCATCTCTTCTCTGCCGAGGCGGTCTCTGGGAGGCGATCCAGCATCCGCCGCGCGTGACGCCGTCATGGTCACGACATGGCCCACATCGACGCCAGACGATGCAGGCTTGAGCATGTGCCTTCGTTTGCTCGCCAGCGTCACTAGGACCGCATGCTGAGCTCAGGCCTGGTTCAAGGGTGGAGCGCGCCACCACCAAGGCCAGGCCCAGGAACTGGGTGTCTCTGCCGACGGCAAACACGGCCGCAGGACTAGCAGACGCGGATGCCCCGAGGTGGGCGCCAACGCAGAGCTTAATGCAGGGAGGCTCGATGACGACTCCGCTCCGACCCAGACAGGCGCTGTGAAATCGTCTGGAAGAAAGCCTTCGGGCTTCGTTCGACCTTGCCGCGACGAATCGAGGGCCAGTTGGCGAGTGGCAGGGCCCGAGCATGTGTCTGCCCCGGCTGCCAATCCGTTCCTGTCTCCATGAAACAGGTGTAACGGCATTCGCAGGTGTCTCGGTCGTGGTGCCTCGAAGCGAATCGTCGAGGCGGTGGTGATGCAACGGCCCATCGCCCAGGAACACCCGGGCCAGGGGTCCCTGGTCAGCCATCCGAGATGGCGCTGGCGCATCCGCGAATCCACACACAGAGCATTCACCGCCCTCACGATTTGTCGCATCTCGTCGATTCGCGCCCTGCTGCATCTGCATCCTGCTTCCGCCTTGTTCACGACCGCAAGGCGACCCTTTCGGGCGGCGAGACAGTGCGCCAAAGGGCAACGAGACCACGTCGCCATAAGGTATGTTCAACGCACCGTCCAAGTGCCGAGTCGCTGCCCGTGTGAACTCGTGATACAGCGGGACTGCAACCGCCAGGACCGCCAGGCACACCGAGTCCAAGCAGGACCGTTGCACCGACATGTTGTCCTGCTTCATCCTGTGCAGTCCGGTGGCTGCGTCGCCCCTCCGTTCAGAGTCGTATTGCATTGTGCGGCCTTCTGCAAGTTTCAGCCACTGACGGATAAGCGTTAATCGCGGACGAGAGAGTTCTGGAGTGGGGGCATGCAACTCAACATCCAGCTTCCCGAGTAAGGAGGCTGGGAGATTCGAGCAGAGAAACGTGCAACGGCTGGTTGTCCAAGGTCGCTCTCCCCAGTCCATTTGCCGTGGGCGACAGGATGGCAAGCAGACGGACATCTATCCATATTCCGCCCTGGATAGTGTCTGTACTTACCTATCAAGAGCTCAACTCACAGCTAGTATGGGTTGCTGTTCTCTCCACGTCCTGCATCACTGGGTGCACATGTACTTCATATCCGCGACCCGGGTATTAGAGGATGCCGAAGACCACAGCACGACAGGCCACTTGTCGAGAATGTCAAGGGCGCTTTGAGAGGCTATACGCTGCTTAGAAGCTTTGTTTGGGAAAGTTTGCTTCAGAACGAAACCTTGTGATATGATTGCGACAACTGCCCCGAGTCCAACCCGCGAAGATGCGTGCCACCTCAGCACTCTCTCTTCTCATTCAAAGGAGTGATTCACTTCTCGTAAACTCAGCTAAATCAGTAGAATAGCCACCGGCGCGCAGTCTCTGTTGACTCGCGCCCGGTTTAAGCCCGGTTTAAGGGACTCGTTTACGCCAGACACGTGGTGCAGAGATTGGACTTTGGGACTCTTCAAGTTGACAGGGCGGTTTGTTGTAGTGGAAGGTATTCATCGACCCTCCTTTGCACTTGCCTCAGGCTCAATCAGCTGACCGGCACGCCAGCTCCCTACCGCACCGATGCCTGCCTTGTCGTTCTTCGACTTTCCTTTCCTTTCTCGTTTGGCTCTTTTGAACTCCCCAGCGAGCGGCTTGCGAGTGGCATATTGTCAGTGTCGTCCGGCGACACATCGGGCAACAACAACGAAATGGCAAATCGCCGCCTTGGAGACCTCGTCGAGAGAGCAGCAGCGCAGCAAGGTCTGAGCATCGAACCCTCACAACGTCCATTCAACAATGGAAACGCCCAGGATCCGCCTCTCCTCCGCGCCAACCGAGCCCCCAACCACATCCTCCTCTATCCTGGCTGCTTCAACCCCCCTCACAAAGGCCACCTCGCGCTCCTCAACCACGTTCTCCGCAACGCAGGTGCCGATTTGTCCCTCACCGCCGCCGTCGTCGTTTTCACAGACGACGACAAACTCGCGGCAAAGAACCGCAAGGAGGAGCGGCCGCTGCTGCTGAGCAAGGCGAGGAGGGCAGAGCTCTGGCGCGAGGCAGCCATCGCCGACGACCGCGTCTGGGTGTTTGGGGGGTCGGAGGATTCGTGGAAGCGTCTCCGGGAACAGCTGCAGAGGGACCTTGCGCGGCAGAAGATTGACTTGAGGTTCCTCCTGCTGGTCGGTCCCGACTGGATCAGTGCGAGATCTGTCACGGATCCCAAGAGCTGGGGCTGCGTCGAGTCGGTGACGAGCGACATCTCTCGACCTGTCGACTTTAGATGTCCCAACTCGTTGCGTCAACTGCCCAAATGCTCCTTGTGGGCTCCGCGTTCATGCCAGTCCAGCGAACAGCCGAGCATGGCACCAGTTGATGTGCGCTGCGAGGCGCCAGCTGACGGTGAGAGCTCCTCACAATGGATCTGCCAGTCGAAACTTCTACTAACAACTCATACGGTCATTGTAGGGGCAAATGGCGCTCTTGGTGTTTATACCTCCACTACAGTGGTGTCAACATGTCAGACGCTGCGAAAACCCTTGCGTCGCTATCGCTTCGTCGCGTGCGAGTTGCGAGACCGCCCAGAGGGCGACGCCCCGAGTTCCACCGAGATTCGTCGAATCATTGCGACTTTTGGAAGAGACAAGTTGGAAGGAGAACTCGCCAAGTATGCCCTCAGCCCGTCGCTCTTGGCGACATATGCCCTCGAAGGAGGCCCGTACACCGCGCCAGCACCTCGCGCGATGCCGCCGGATCACGAGGCTCGAAAGCTACAGGCGGCTGCGGACGTGAAATGGTAGTGGCAGGTTTTCACCACGAAGCGAAGGCGACATGGGACGGGGGATGCACTGGACCAGAAATGTCTACCATGTACAATGTCGCCAACTTCGGGTAGCTATATGGAAACGAGTCCACCGCTTACTCGCGAACTGGCCAACTACATTCACCAAACTTGAGGCTCACCCGTGCAACCACAAAGAGATGATCCGGATTTTGGTCATCTCTATACAATCACCTCTCTTAACACAGAAGATGCCATTGTTTCGCCCTTCCTCGGCATCCTCGTTTGCCTGCGCGGCGTCGTCAAGGGGCTGGCCTACCCTGTAGCTTGCAGCGTGAGCTTGTGTCAAGAGTCGGGACGTGACGACGGTCCGACGGGCCGCTCCTCAGTGCAAGGTTTTAGGGTCGTTGCCCACATCAGCCGGATGCTTCTCACAATCTTTACGTCGACGGCTCTTCGTTGTGATTCCTCATGTTTACTGGGTTATAGCGTATGCGCATCGCGTCTCTACTCGAACACGCGCCTCCCCATCACACTGTTCATCCCAGCCTCCCACACGGCCATGGCCATGGCTCCTCCGACGTCCCTCCGCACACGGGGCCGGTGTGGCTCATTCCCCGCGTCGACGGCCCCCCTCGGCGGCGGCATCGTCTTCTGGCTCGCCTGCTACGTCCTCATGGCGCGGCGCTCGCTCGCCACGCACGCCACGCCCATGGCCCTCGCCGCCCCGGGCGTCAACGTCGCCTGGGCGGCCGTCTAAGCGCCGTACGTGACCGAGGGGCCGCTCGAGCTCGCCGGCTTCGCGCTGTGGCTGCTCTTCGACATGCACGCCACGCTCAGGACGGCGGCGCGGACCTTTGCCGGCTCCCTGCTCGTCGCGCGCCACGCGGGGCTGCTGCCGGGCGTCGTCTTCGCCATCGGCGTCGCGGCCAACGCGCTCTTCGTGGCGTGGCGGCTGCGCGCGCCGCACCGCGGGCACGGCGACAAGACGTGGAAAGGCCTCGCGGCGCGGGACACGACGGAGCTGGCGTGGTGGTCGGCGGGCGTGGCGCGCATGACGCTGGGCGTGGGTGCGCTTGGCGATGCTGCAGCAGCGCGGGCACTGGGGCGGGCGGGCAGAGCTATGCAATCTGGTGAGTTTTGCTCGCGCGTCGTCCCGTTGCTTCGCCGTGCCATGCACATATCCGAGGGGGAATCAATCGCTCTGTCGAAAGGGAGGGGGGGCGTGTCCTCATCCGGCCTCGACGTCGCGGCACCGTGGCCGAGACTCCGAGGGCCCTCGGGTCCCGGCGCTCTGGTGCCGGCCTGCCTTGACACGGATCAGAGGGTGGAGACTCGGACCCGACAGTCCGGGTCTCATATTTCCACCGGCGCCTAGGCCCCCGTCCGTCAGGGCCGGGCGAGGCAGCTGGTCAGGTGTCGTTTGTGAATTGCAGGCCCCCCTCTGCGTTTTCGTTGTCGGCTTCCCGAACTTCCGCTGACAGGAGGGAGGGCAGGTTCTGCTGCTTCCTTGGCACGCAGCTGGGCCTTGCCGGGACGTGGGTCCTGCTGTGGTGGTACTGGCCCGCGGCGCACGGCTTCGTCTTCCACCCGCCGTCCGTTATCATTGCGAGGACGTCGACGGCCTGCGATGTGCGTCGGGTCGACGGAGAGGGTGCTGCCTGCGGGGACGGTCGTGGTTGGGGACGACATGTGCGAGGAGGCGGCGGCTGAAGACGAGAAACGGAACTACTCGTACTCGAAACACGATAAAACGCCCTTGTCACCCTGTCTGTGCGCATCATCATCACGAAATACTTGTAGATGCCCTGCAACAACACATGGCATGGCATGGCCAGGACGGTGGACCCCCACGAGCTGAGCGCTGCCGTGCATGGGAGCAATGTGATGATTCCACAGCTGCCCTACCCAGGCCATGCGGACATGGAGCTGCACTTGCAACGGCGCCTCGATGGCGGCCTCTTCGCCCAATGCTGAAGATCGTGCTCGATCCAGCCACCGGGGACGGGCAGGGTTGGCACGCGTGCGCCGTACGAGCGCGTGCATCTGCCAGAAGGGGGCAGACAGCCGTCCAAGAGTCCGGGTGGGCCAGACGCAGGCCTGGCCCGTCGCGTGCGCCTCCGATAGGCGCGCTTCAAGGGAGTATTTCCTCGGTTCTGAGCAATCACGAGACAACAAGTCTTGAGACAAGCCACGGCGAGAGTCGAGACGCCGGATCCAAGGATGCTGGCCGCTGGCCGCGTGGAAGCGGCAGGCAGGCAGGCAGGCAGGCCAGCGAGGCTGCGAGCAAGGCTACCTCTGTTTCCGTCGGCCATGCATTCTTCCTATTGAGCCCACCCACGCGCAGGCGCCACGCCCGAGGTAGCGCCGCAAACGCCCAGGCTCTGCCCCCCGTGACACCCGACGGGGCTCCGTGCCGTTGGCTGACTGCTGGCGGGCGCCTCGCACCCGGTTCTGCAGCGGACGACGGGCGTGCCGCACGCAGCGCATCCGTGGTAACGGGCTGGCAGCAATCTGGGCGTCGGGTGGGTGTTGGCGCGCTCGCTCGCTCGTGCCGGCCGCAGATGAGGGCGCCAGGGCTTTCGGACATTCGACCGGGCTTGAGTCGGCGTTGCCAAGAGGCCTGAGCCAGAGCCAACGGAACATGCGTCCCAAAGGGGCAGCACGCGACCAACAGGCAGCATGGAGGCTACCCTGGGTACCTGAGGTAGCTCCGTGAGCGTCACCTGACGTGAGTGGGCTGTGTGGCACTGTGGACTGGATGCACGGGCTGTACGAATACGGCGTTAAGTTGAAGGCAGCGGCCCCGTCGCGGGTGTTGCATGTGCCTGTTGGTCGCCGTCGGAGGACACGGAATACTCCGTGCGGTTACCTACCTACGGAGCTAAGAAATGCAAGTTGGGGGCGCAGCAGCGGTGCCCGTGCCCGTCGAGATGTGCTCGTACCTCTTGGAGTCTTGGGCGTGCTGTTTGTTGGCCGTCTGCCCGCCCGCCTTTGTCCACGCGCAGTCCCGATTCATCATACAAAGCAACGAAAGGCTTGCAGCATGCCGTCGGCGGGGGACGCAACAATGGCGCCATTCGCGTGTCAATGGCGGGCCGTAACAGGCACCACGCAACGGCGGACGCTCCCGCAGGCGGGCCATCCAGAGCAGCCCTGTGACGAGCGAATCCGTAAACCTGGAGTGACGAGGACGTCGTATACCTACTACCTACCGACCTGCCGACGCAGCATGATGCTCGCAGCGCCATGTGCGTGCAGGCATGCTCCCTGGGCCGCGCTGCAGGCACACGCCGTGGGCAGTTGCGTGAAATGCAAGACGCCCAGCGGGGCGAGGTGATGAAGAAGGTACTCCGTAGCATTTCGCACATACTGGGCCGCAGCCGTACGAATACCGTATACGTCGTTGGACTGCAGACGGATACGTCAGTGCGGCTGCGCTTGGGCCCTCGCTTTCTCGTCACCGTCGCTCGTGTCCGTATGCAATGCAATGCACAGAGCGCCGCGGGCGCAACGCAGCGTCCGACATTGTGCAGCCCGTGCCCCGAGGTCTCCTGCCAGTGCGTGCGCTTGCGATGAGGGGGCGACCGGTAACCAACTGGTGGCTGCGATACGAGCAGCGTGGGCGAGCGGGAGCGCATGTGTCGGTGTTGTAAGGAGTCAAGACTCGCAGCAGCGTCGTAGCATCGAATGCGGGCGTGTGGACCTCGCCTCTGCGCTGTGTTCATGGCCCCCAGTCGCGTCGCATCGAGAACCTCGCGCCTCTCTCGGCAGTTGCGCAGACTACGAACGATGCGGGGTGCGTCCGAGCAAACCCGAGATGCCTCCATGATGCCCAAGGAACGCGATGGCTACCTCGGGTCCATGGCCGGTCGAGATTGCGCTCCTTGTCCCGCGACGCCTCGTCCGTTGGTGACGGGAGTCGAGGACTCGCGTTTCGTTGGTGTGGTGACTGGGAGTGCGCAGTGCAGCCATCGCGAGGCGGTCGACGTTGGTTCCATGGATGGGAATTAGTGCAGCGGACGGCGCAGGCGACTGCCGACGATGATCTGCAAGGCATGGTGTCATTGCCGTGAGACATGGGAAATCGCCGCATTGACGGCGTCTAGGCCTTTGCAAGTCCTGCCGCCATCGTGGAGAGGTAGACGGACGACTGCCTCCAGTCGAGTGTCAAGTCAACTTGGGTCAGGTTGCATTAAGCTTCAACGATCCACCACGGTGGCGCCCGTCAGCACGCTCCGCTGCCAGATGGACATGGTGGCCTCTCTCCGCTCTGCAGGTCAGCCCTCGAAACCACGTCGACACTGCTCGGGCGAGGTCCACTTACCGCCCTGCCGAGCGCCTCTCCCCATTGTTCCCCAGAGTTATCCGCACCGTTGCGTCTGTCAGCTGCAACCCGATGTCCGCAGAACTCGTTCGTCCGCCCATCTGGCTTTTGCAGTCCCCGGCCGCCTGCTTGGGGCGGACATGTCACGACGACATGCCGTGGCCTTGAGGCGGGACGCGAAGAGGTCATGGACCGTTTGCGCGCGCCGCCCGTGCGCTCCCAGACGTGGACGTAGCGCCGTCGCGCAAGGGGGGCTGTTCGTCCCCGTAAAAGACGTTGGTTTGCGAGGCAAGCAGCGCATGGTGGCATCGCTGGCGTGCAAGTTTGCGTGCATCCCGGCTGCGTCAGGTGATGTCCAGCAGAGCTGTCACCGCACGGCACCGACAGCCTGGGCGGCTCTGGAACTGTCGCAGCCACGCAGCGCCTAAAATAGATCGCGGTGAGAGGCCAGGTGAGCCATCCGTCGGCATTCCCAGCGGCCGCTTTTCGCTCCGGATTCCCTCCCTTCCTACATATGCACTTTCGTCGTCGCCAGCTCCCGCTCCCTCCCATCCAATGGCATCGCAGACGCGCTTCCCGAGCGGCATGTAGCCAGCCGCGCGCCATGCAGACCAGACACCACCACCACCACCACCAGTCCAGCCCAGCCTTGCCAGGCAAGCGTCGTCGTCTCTTCTCGGCCGAGGGCCCCATCGTGTTCCCTGCCGTGAACAGCATCGCGCGCGTGCCTTGCCGCGCCGATGCTGATGATGACGCCCATTAGCCCCGATCAACACGCAGCCCAGGCAGCTCGAAATCGCCGAGGCACGCGCGCTGCGCCCTCCGCTCCGAAAAGTCGGGACGCTTCTGTTTGGCTCCTGCGCGGATCGGGTCGTGACGTGCTGGGCTAGGGAAGCCACCGGTTCGCCTTTGCCGCCGTCGTCTTCGCTCTCGTCTCCGCCGGGCCGTGTGTGTCGTGTAGACGTGTACCAGCACGGGCGTCAGATTCACAACCAGAATCGGGGGCCAGACGTAAATAAAGCCCAGACAAGTCACGGGCCAGCCCCCGTCGTGCTGCTTGCGTCAGGAGGATGGGAGAGAGGGAAGCTGAAGCCTTCGCTGAGACATTAGACGACGGCGCCCTCGCCGGGAAAGAAGCCAAGGGAAGGCCCAGCCCGCGTGCTGAGATGGTGGCTGCAGTAGCGTATCCGTAGGTACCTACTTGTAGATGGGGCTGCCTTCAGGGGTTGGTCCCAGCGCGTGAGCCCACGATGTTCGCAGAAGAAACGACAATACGAGTATGCCAAGCAGAGGTAGCAACCGCATTTCACGCACGCTCCAAGACAAGACAGTGCAGCAGATGTGACGCAAACCCAGAGGCCTAGAGGCCTGTGCGACTGTGACGGGGAGCTTGGCCAGTGGCCACGCGGGGTGCCAGAGGATGGAACCCTCGACCGGATGCGTGGGCCAGCCAGCCCTGAATTGCGTCAAACGCGCTCCTTTCGGGTGTCAGGACTCAGTACGAGTACGGACGGGGTGCGGTCTGTCTGCCGGGAGGAGCGGCTGCGGGCGGGTGGCGCTGAGGTGGCCGACTTGCGTCGAGGGTGTTTGCTCGCGGCGCTGATGCGGTGGCACTTTGGCTGCGTCAAACGGTGCGTTGGACGTCTACAGACGACGGGAGCCATGTACGAGTACGCGTTGTAGCCTGCAAGTAGGTATTGCGCCGCGCCAAGAGGTTCAACTGAGGCCTTCGCAGCCTGGCTGTTGTCGCACATTATTTGAAATACTAACAAGGTAGTAAGTAGACTCGAGGAAACCCGGGCGGTATCGCCCGCCAAGATACAAAACGCCATGTCCCGAGCCCAGTCTTACGAGTACATGTTACTCGTAGGTACTCGTACTCGTAGCTGTGAGGATGACCCATGATGCAACCCGCACCTCATCCGTCCGAAGCGACGGCCCAATCAGCCCGTGGCGCCTGCGGGCTCGAGGTCGCTCGCTCGCTACCTTGAGCCAGTGTCTGCCTAGGTATCGCGCGACATGCCCCGACCGGGTTCCCGTTTTCTGTGGCCTCGAGTTGGACGCCTGTCCGCGTGCAAAGTCCCATTTGCGCCGTATTAATGCTCCTGTAGATTGGAAACACATCGCATCAAAGAGCAAAAACATCCCGGCAAAAGCCGATACAACGTTCGATATACATGTTTGGTTCGCACCCAATGAGCCCCCGTCTTTCCGTGCCGTAACGTCCATCGCTATGTGTTAAGTCAAATGTGCCGGCAGTCGACGGCATTGTCCAGTTTTCATCCGGCTAGCTTTTCTTTTATAAGTTGGTTTGTGTCGTGTTGTTCTGTTCCGTTTCCTTCCCAGCGCTCTGCAGCCGCTTTTGTCCTTCACCGTCGTCGCGACTGCGTCCCTTGTGCTGTTGGTCCCCGCGTGTGGCATCCGTCGATGCGAGCGGCAGCGGCGCAAATCGACGTTGGTCGGGGGGGTCCGCGTCCCGTCCAAGCCATCGAGGGAACCCATCCGCCATGACCGATTCGCACCGCCAAACCGAAACACCAACGCCGAGGCGTCCGGTTGCACAGACGCGCATCGAGCGTCGCTGGCTTTCCTCTCCCCTCTCCCACCGAGGCAAGGCCAGCTCACTGCGCAGAGACGTGCTGCGGATACGGATACGTAGCCATCTTGGGTTGCGGCCGTCGAATCAGCTTCGCCCACGGGTGGTTGCTGGGCTGCTGTCGTTCACGGCAGGCGGCTGCAGGTCCAGTCAGTATGCAAGTGCCGAGACGGAGAGGGCGTAGTGGACGAGAGCGGCACAATGGGAAACATACAGCAAATGTCGTTGCCCCTGTCAGGATGAAATCAGCATGGTGTTGTACATACTTGCGCATGTGATGCTGGTTGGGCATCATGCGTCTGGTGTAACCCGACGACTCACCAGTATTGCTTGCTCACCACTGTGGGGGGGCATCGCCGCTCCGTCTCGATGTACTTGGAGCACCACGACTCAACGAGGTGGTAGTGGTGCTGGCAGCTCAACTCCTTCTGTTGCAGCGGCAGGGTTGTTAGTACCTTGTAGACCGTATTCGCCAGTGCCCGTGGCCGCGGCAGCACTCACGTAGATGTAGTTGCACATGGTGACGGACGTGCTATGCTGCGTGTGTACGCTATGTGGAGACGTCGAGACTGGCTCGGGTTGTCGTAGGTATACCAGAGATCTGGTGATATGAACGACGCTGGCCAAGAATTCGAGCCCGAGGACGTCGTTCTTAAAGAAGCCAAAGCCCAAAGGCCTACAAGGTCCAACGGTCGAGACGTGGACGAGCGGCTGTGGTCCCAAGGGATGAGGTGGTATGCGTGCAGGTGGAATGGGAGCGTCTGGACTCTGACAAGTACCGAAATCGCAAGTGATGGTTCAGGTTGGCCGGCATGGAGGCTCTGGGGACGCGGCTGGTGTATTTAAACTTCTCGTCTCTCGTGGCCAGGTAGTACGGGTCCCACCAGCTTTATGGACGAGGTTCGATGCCGAGCACTTCCATTCTTATTCTTCTGATTAGGAGCAAGGCCCGCTGGTCCAGACTCCGCTCTCCGTTCCGCCACGATGAGGGACCGCGACACCCCTGGACTGGACGGTGGATGCCGACCGGTCTGAGAGCACCTTGCTCTGTACGACTGCTTCGTACCGCCGTGACGGTGTGTGCCAGTGGGGAGCAGCACACAGTTCGCTCGCGCAGGGCCGACAGGACCAGGGCTTGTTCGCACCCCTGGCCCTTAGGCTAGGCCCTGC
>PKSG01001023.1:30827-85766 GCA_002916505.1 Tolypocladium paradoxum | reverse complement strand
GGGTAGCAAGAGGGGGAACGGGGGTGTGACGCACGTTTGAAGGTCTGATTCGTCTCGGGGTCGACGCTCTCGGAGAAGAGAAACTGCGTCTTGGTCGGGTCGTACATCTCCTTCAGCATCATGCCCATCATGCGCGCCATATTGTGGCGCGTGCAGCACTCGTGGTCGGGGTCGAAGACGCCCTCGAGCAACAGCGTGACGTTGGTGTCCACGGGCCAGGAGTCGTCGTTGATGAGGATGTGCGCGGGGACCAGGAGCGCCGGGTGGTAGCACGCGCGGTCGGCGCACGAGGCGTTGACTACGGCCGCGACGAAGTCCCAGGGGGGCATGTCGAGGGGCCAGGAGTCGCCGAGGTTGGAGAGGAACATGGCGGTGTCGGTCTCCGGGTCGAGGTTGAACCAGAGCCGGCCGTTGCGGGACTCGCCGAACGACTCGAGGACGTTGGCGGGGACGAGGGGGGTGAGGAGGGTGAGGGCGAGGGCGAGGGCGGAGAGGGGCATGTTTTTCTTCATGACTGCGGCTGTGGCTGTGGTGGTTGGTGTTGGTGTTGGAGTTGGTATCGGTCGCGGATGAAGTTCGTAATGGCCTAGATTCAACGCGGGTTTGTGTACGCGTCTCTCAGTTGACGAAAGAGGACAGGGTGTTTGGCCACGAATGGCGAAAGAGAACTTTTATCCATGAGACGCGCCGCGGCTGATATACTTTCAGACTCACGCATCTGGCGGCCGTTGACAACTCAGTTCCACAAACTCTGAACGCCATCCATATGCATACTATGTAGCGCCCCGGGAAACAAGACAGCCCCATCGTAATCGTGCATGTTTGCATGTGCTCGTAGTCCACGCCTCAAAACGCCAGGCCTGCCGCGCCTAGCTAACACCACACCACGCAGCCAGCAAACCACAAATCACGAGCGAAATGTTGGGGGAATGGCGGATTGAAGTAAACACCCTATCAACTTGCTAGGCAGACTCAAACTTGGAACACAATCCCACCCAATGGGGCACTAAAAATGAATCTCCAACTCGTTACCTACCCAAATCTAGCCTCCCTCGACAGGTGCGGTCACCCTGCCAGACTTATCAACTCCGTATTTCTTATCCACCAGTTCAATAACCAACGCCAGGAGTGCCAGGAGATCTGCGTTATCGACGTTTTGCCATTTAACATTGTTCGTCCATCCATATGGTTCTGGGCCTACGTCTTGTAGTTGGCCAATCGCATACAAGTGGCAGAACTAAATCTGTTAGCAAGAGCTGGGGCTCAGGGAAGTGGTGTCGCCTACCTCATGGAATAACGTTTTGTCAAGGCCCAATAGGTAGTTCATTGCATTTTTGAATCCTATTTCGCGGAGTATGTTAGGGTTTGTCGCCTTCTTTAGCTTATTTTCCGTTAATAAGCCGTATTGATTGTTCCTATGATTCCGGAGATATACCGGATGGATCGTGATTGCTGCGGCGATATGAGGTTGAGGTGAGATCGTCGTAATGGCAACAGCGGTGTTACCCGAAAAGAAGTTAACTGCTGCCTGATCGTACATTTCCTTGAGGGGGTAATCATCGGACACTTTTACTTGCATTAAGTTGTCATATAAGTGTACGTTTCCGTTCTGGTCTTTAACGGTTTTAAAATCTGGGGCGCAGGAAATTATCTATAAAAAACCCCCCAAAATTAATTAATATTACCCATAGATAAGCTATAGACAGACTTACAAAGTTAAGATAGTGAGCATTCTTCGTTGCTAAATTCTTCCAGTTATCAGAATCCGCAAACCTCTTATCTTGAGGCGTGGTGCTAGTTGGTAGCCCTATTGGACCTTTTATAGAAGCGAATTTTTTAAACCTTCCTAAATAATAGTAAGTTTCATATATATTCCGCTAAAGATTACCTTATTACACCGCTCTAGACTATCTTACCAATCACAATATCTGCTCTTTTATAATAATTATTAGATCCAAGTAGTAATTCCGCAGCTTGCTTAATATTCTTTTTAGAATATAGAGATTTGCTAAGCTCGAGTAGCTTTGCACCATTTTCGGCTCGCTCTTGAACAGTTTTGACTGCCTGAAGCATTGCATTTTGTAAATCTTGGTTTTCATCTACTACATGCATTAGTATAGGTATTCATTAAGAAATAAAAATAGAAAACGGCTAACAGCAATTCTTATGAAGAGTCCAGTATGAAGTACCAGATTTAACCAAAGTAATAGCCTGCACTATAAGGAGAATAATATAATGTAGATACATGTTAGATAAAGTTAGTCTATCTGAATTTTAATAGAATAGACCCAGAATCAGGTTAAAATAAGGAGCTTATCCCTAAAAGTAAGTTACCTTATTTTTTAATAGGTAACATATATAATTAAGTAGATATTCTTTATATATGAGGCTATTTAGGTATATAAAGCAAAATCTAGGGTTTAATAGTTTTAACTAATTATATATATTAGTGGCAGCCTAAAGCTATAGCTCGCATCTATAAATATAATACTTATATTAAGTTTATTAAAATATCTCTCTCATGCAGTGTTTAATAATCTTCTTATATTAGCAATAACTACTGCCCTCTGTAAGGCCCTCGGGCAGTCACTGTTAGTGACGCACTCTAGGTGCACCCGACTCATGGGGTGCGCCGGCGGTGCACGTGTATTGCGCTATTTAGTCGACAGAGAGTCGCTGTGGTAAAGCTTGACTTAGACAAGCTTCGGTCTTATTATGAATACGAGTCCCTTCTACGCTCCCACCTGACTGAGTTCCCATTATTGGGCCTGTGGGTGATCACGGCATTACACCCCCGAACCCCTTTTCTTAAATTCTTTTATAATATTACTTTCGCTATATAATCTACTCTCTTTCTTGCCTACGCAGCGAATTAAGCTTTTTATAGCAAGGGTTATAGGTTTTAGAGCCTATATGAGCACATGACCTAACACGTGGTATCCCCCTAGTATTTAGGCAGATAAAGCAGATAGCTCATTAGAGAAGACAAGCTGTACTCCTCTATTACCTCGTGCTAGTACGTGACTGTCACAGAGGTATTAAGAGAGCTAGAGCCTACGGCGCCTACGTTAGTATTGCGTAGTCTCTGTTAGATTCCCCTCACGAGCTGGGACCTCTAACACAAATCCGGGGCTTGCGAGAGAACAGGCGCTCTTATTATTATGCGCGTGCTCATGAGGATAAAAGAACCTCTTTTCGGCAGAGCGTTTTTTCCCCTCTTTTTAATAATCATGCATCCTTTAATCTCTCGTCTCGCTGCTCTTAGCCCTTAGTATGCGCAATTGTACTTGATAAAGTACTAATATGCCGTCTATCTAATAGATAATATTAACTCGTACCTTAACTCAATAATTAATATACTAATATGCAACGACGTTATTAGGGGTTGGCTCCTTATCTCACGCAATTCGGGTGATTCTTATCAAGTATACTGGGAAAGAGTTCGTGAGAAGCGGCTTTAAACGCTCAATTAAACACCAAACTATAACACAGGCGTCGAGACCGTGGCGGCCTGAACTTCGTGAGGGCCGTTCGAGCTTACGTTGGCTTTGTCTCAACGTCGCGGCCTCAGACTTCCTAGCGGAGCGTGATGCACATGTTGAAACCACTGCAACAGCATTACCGAGGCATCACCACCGGCCGTACACCGTTCAAGCTCAACACAGGTGCCTCCATCCCGGCCTCGTCGCCGTCCGTGTCCGCCTCCTCCACCAGCCGGCCCAGCATCTGCGCGTATGTCGGCCGAAAGGGCCACTCCATCCACGCCTGGAGGATCTCAGCCCACTGCTCCTCGTTCATGGATCGCACCGTCAACGCGCCGTGGCCCGTCAGCGGCGTGCCCCCCTTGCGCGGATCCCGCACACTGGGGCAGGCGTCGACGAGGTCGCCAAAGCCGCCCCAGAGGCCCTCCATGGCCTTGGGGATGGACAGCAGCGTGTGGTGGAACCAGAAGCGTAGCATCACCTCGGACATGTCGCCGGAGCGCGTGCTGGCCGGGCCGTGCTGCCGGAAGAGCGGGCGCATGGCCTTGGGCTGGATGTCGAGGAGCGCGGTCGGCGCGTTGGGGAAGAACTCGTCGGCGCGCGCGGAGAGGGGCTCGTAGGCGCGCCGGTCCCAGAGCAGCGCGGGGGGGTCTTGGCGGAAGATGTGGTAGCTGTCCCTGAGGCCGTTGAACTCGTTGCGGGCGTTCTTCTTGAGGTTGTCGATGCGCTCGTTCCACGCTGCGTTGGCGGGTTCAAACTCGCTCGGCGACGAGGCCGCGAGTCGTGACACTGCTTCGTGCTCCTGTAGGAGGTCGAGATATGTGAGTGCGTCCTCTTGGTCGTACTTTTCTCGGTGCCGCAGCGCCTTCAGTCGTTTCGAGGCCTCCTGTGACTTGCCCCGGCCCAGCTCCCGCTCGAGATCGTCCAGCTCCTGTTTAAAGGGGCGCGTCAGCGTCGGCGGGCGAACGCCTGCCAGCTTGTGTCCTAGCAGAGCCGGCTCGGCCTTCAGTGTTGTGTACGCCTTGGTCTCTCTCCCGAAGGGCATCGTCAAGCCCTGCGCCGCCATGCGCTCTACGGTCTTGTACCCCGACTCCATGTTGATCCACTCGTCGCGCAGCGCATTACGGTCCTCGACCTCGGCGTCCTGCCCGGCAACCTCGTGGATCCATTCGCACGAGAGCTCCGCCTCAAAAGCGCTGCGCTTGCGTCGGTTGATGGCGCGAGGGAGCAGCCGGCGCTTGTCCTCGTCGTTGACCCAGATGAGCATGCGCACCAGCCCGTACCTCTGGAACAGCGACGACGTGCGGATGCTCGACATGAGCTGGTACATGACCATGGTGCTGATGCTGTCGAATCCGTGGAAGGCTTTCTTGGGGAACATGGAGAGATTGGCCGTGACAAGTAGCGTGTCGTTCCGCCAGGGAGAGGCGCCCGGCTCCGTCTCGTGCTGATTCGAGAGTTTGCTGCGGATCATCTCCAGGAGGTCCTTCCATACGAGGCCGGACTTGGGTATCAGCTCGACGTTCTTCTTGGAGACGAGGTCGGACAGGAACGAGCGGTACAGCTCGGCGTCAAGGTCCATCATGACGTGCTTCCGCGGCTCGAGAAAGTCGTGCAGCTTTCGGCTCCACACGCCCGCTCCTGGATTCAGGTCGACCAGATCGCATCCTCGGTGTCGCTCGAGTGACGGCGCCAGATACCCGATCACGTCGTCTACCTCAAGTCAGTCGGCAAGTCTTCCTGCAGGAGCCCCGGGGAAGCCTACCGCAGAGACCGTCGCTCACGACATTCACCCTGCGCGGCTCTACCGCGCGCACGGCACTGGCCTTCTTGCGCCCGCCCGTCCGCTTCCACACCCCCGTCTTGTCGAGCTGCCGCGCGACGTCGCTCGTGACGGCCAGCATCGACGGCGCCTTCACCGCTGCGGCCGCCACTGCGCGGGCCTGCTGGGCCCAGGCCAGCCTTGCGACGGTTCTTCGCGCATCGTGTCGACGTGCCAACATGAAGCTTCGGCAGTGGTTGGCTCTGGCAGGTATGGAGAGTTGCGAGGAAGCTTGTCGTGGGCTCCGACACCATTTCGGGATTCTGCCGCCACAGACCCGTCTGGCAGGCTTCGGGGTCCAGGGCAGGCGGTGTCTCCACAACCAGGCGATTAATTACCCTATACCCGTTGCCCGACCTGCATCGCTATCGTGAGGACTGCTTTTCCAACATGGTCAATTATCCAGTACGGCGCTTGACAAGAGCGTTCCAAGGATCCTTGTCAGAGAAGTGGAATGCCTGCGGACACACAGGCCCTCTAGCCGTGAATTTCATATGTAATGCCGCCAACCACCTACCTAGCCAACAATCTCTCAGCGTGCAAGTCAACATAGGCTACCGACTCCTGAAAAGACACGCGTGTATACGGACGCTCGCCCGGATGCCCAAGTATAACTCCTGAAGACGCCGTCATGCCACATCGTCCGGGGCCAAAGCCCCCTTGCGCTCAAGCTCCTTCGCTGCCGAATTCATTCGTCCAGTTAATCTGTTTCTCGATATCCTCTTTAGACACCGTGGGATGCGAATCGTCTAGCGCCATCTCAAAGTCCTTTAGCAAGACGTCAGGCGCAAGAAGCTCATCTGAATTGACATCGTCGTAGGTCATCTCAATCTTCTCGGGGTCTCCCGGTGAGCACGGAATCAGCATTCGCTTGCCATCTTTTATGACCTTGTCAAGTGTTAGCACAGAGCCACGCGCCCACGGGCCTCGCTAACGCAACACTTACCGGCTTAAAGTGCGTGGCCTGCAGGATCTTGCGGACAGGCCGCATTAGCGCAGTCTGCACTACGTTGGCGATGTCGCTGCCCGAGAACCCCTCCGACTTGGTGGCCAGGACATTGTAGTCGCTCGATTGCAGCGCGGTGTCGGTGTCGCCAACAGCAAGCTTGAACATTCTTGCACGGCCATTGGTGTCTGGGAGGCCAATGTGAACTCGTCGCTGGAATCGTCGACGGATGGCTGCGTCCAGTTGCCAGGGGATGTTGGTCGCTCCCAGGACAAGGATCCCCTTGCTGTCATTGCCCACACCTTCCATCTGAACCAGAATCTCAGTCTTTATACGACGGGACGCCTCGGATTCGCCCTCGCCTCGCGGCCCGCAAAGGGCATCAATTTCATCAATGAAGATGACTGAAGGCTTGTTTTCCCTGGCCATGGAGAAAAGAAGTTTGACAAGTCTGGGGAGGAAAGGTAGTCGTCAGCGAGGCCCCCCGCCCCCCCCTACGGGAGCGACTTACCGTTCACTTTCTCCCATCCATTTGCTCACCAAGTCTGAACTGCTGATGCTGAAAAAGGTGCTGTTTGCCTCCGTCGCGACAGCCTTGGCTAAATAACTTTTACCCGTTCCAGGCGGACCGTACAGCAATATGCCCTTCCACGCCTGTCGTTTGCCCTGGAACAGGCTGGGGAACTTTATGGGCAGCACCACGGCCTCCTTTAGAGTCTCCTTGGCGCTCTCCAGACCGGCAATATCCTCCCACCGTACGTTGGGCCTCTCCTGCAATATGGCGCCAGACAGTGCGTTCCGGAGCTTTTTGCTGTCATCGTCTTCGGGCGTGCCTTTGCTCTTCCCCGTGGTTGATCCATTCACACCCATGAGAGCCTTGCCGCCGTTGGCGTTGTTGTCGGCCTCGGACTGCAGGAACTGCTTGAGCTTCTCGGCGCGGTCGAGGTAGGTGGCCATCTTCTCCTGCATGGTTGCCTTGAGCGCCTTGTTTTTCTCCCACTTCAGAGCCTTGACCCAGAGCTCCATGGACGACATGTAGAGATCAAAGGCCTTTTGGTATTCCTTGTTGTGGTCCGCCGCAATGGCCTTTTGCACCTCGGCGATGGCGCGGTCTCGGAAGTTGGTCGACATCTTGAAGCGTGCACGCGTGGCTCGGCGGCTCAGGTCGGAGGATGAAGTAGAGGGGGGAGATATGGTATCGCGGCTGCCTCGAGTCGGCGGCAGAAGTATCGCACGAGAGGTTCGGGGACGAGAAACGAGCCGACTGGCGAACTGGCTTAGCGCAGGACAGACGTTTTGACGTCGACGGAGCGGCGGACGACGCGTGCGAAGAGGTGCGATGGAGATGCGGGTGGAGGTGAGGTAACGTCAGAAGCGCGGTCGGTACCTGGCGGTGCTGGTAATATTGGCGGGGTAACATGTAGGTATCGGGGAGGGGCCCTGCGTTTGATAGTGGTGGTGGCCTGTGGGCCATCGAACCAGCCTCATCTCACATGGCTGTGACGAGGCAACGAGCATCCACGAAACTCTCAAAGGCGACATCCGCGGCTTACCAAAGAGGCGGGGCCGGTGACAAAGATACGGCATTTGATTTATCCAAGGAGATCCGAACAAGCATTGCCCCAGCCCAGCAGCCATGGCTGACGTCCAAGCCCACCTCCAGTCCCTCTCGGAGGACTACCAAAAACTTCAACAAGGTAATAGTTTCCACGGGTTTGCGACGAGCTCGCAGTTAACGAAACCTCGTTAGACCTGCAAAGCACTGTTGAGTCTCGGCAAAAGCTAGAAGGGCAGAAGCAGGAGAACCTCGGCGTTCAAAAGGTCTGCATGAGGCACACCTCTGTGATAAGGGGTCGACTGACGCGTAGACTAGGAGTTTGACACCCTGGGAGACGAGGAGACCATATACAAGCTCGTGGGACCGGTTCTACTTAAGCAGGACAAGGCGGAAGCCGAGAGCACGGTCAAGGGGCGATTGGACTTTATCACGAGCGAAATGTTGTGAGCACCATCCGTTGCCCCTATTCACATCGCTAACTGGGGGATGCAGCTCAAGACAAGAAAGCCAGATCAAGGAGGCGCAGGAAAAGATTGAGAAGAAGAAGACGGAGATTATTCAGATACAGGCTGCGGCGCAAGGGGCAGCCGCCGGGCAGGACAAGCAGCCAGCTCAATGATTGCCCAGAGATCAGAGTATCCAGAATAGACGCCGTCTCTGTTCACGACAATGTTTGATGCTTCTCACAAAAGCCACGAAAGGGCGTGTCCATTATAGAGACAGGTGCTGTAATCTGCACCATTCTGATCCATCCATGCTAGGTAAGGTAGGCTTCTATTCCATGTGTTGTCTCTTGCGGCCGAGAAGCTTCCAGGTAATGCCCATACCAAGCATGCATCAGTACCCTGCAAGGCAACCAGTAAATACAGCACCAGTGCGGGTGAGACGTGAACACATAATTATTAGACGAATTATAACACAACGGGCTATACATATATGTTGGCGTAATGAAGAGGAACATGCCAGAATGCACCCACCGGCAGGTACCCAACCTACAGGTACCTAGGTACAGCTGTGGTGCAGCTGGTGGTGAGCCTGGGGCACGGTCGACCTGCAGGCTGCCCCTCACTGGCAGCTGCACTGAACCCCCGCGACCTTGACCTTCTGCACCCACCCTCCAAGCTCCAAGTCCTTGGAAACGCGTCACGCAACACCACGCTCCATCTGCAACTTGCATCAACCACCTGCTTGCACCATTCATACAGGCTCCCGCAGGCTTCCAGGCCTCCGAAACGCCACCCATGGGAGTACGGATTCTGGCCATCCCATAATGATCCTCGCCTCTTGCGCATTATTATGCCCCGAGCCATTGTAGTCGCGGGCTGGCGTCGTTGCGCTGCTAACATTCCCGCCTCCGTCTCCAGTTGACATCGTCGTCGCAAAAGAAGATGGAGCCTCGCTCCTCGCCGCGGCCCACGCGGCCGCAGACCGTCAGCTCGCTGGTCGCGCAGGCTGAGAACTTCAGCTTCAACACCAACATTGAGTTCAAGTACTGGGCTCGAGCTGCCGAAACTCTTCACCAAGAGGTGTGACACACACCTTGCCTTGCCCCCGTACAAAGACCCCAGGACTGACCACCGCCGCAGGCGTCTTTTGCCCTCGCCGACGGCGACTATGGACGAGCGTACATGATGTTGTACCGTCACTCGGTACTGGTGCTCAAGTGCCTGCCCAAGCACCCCAAGTTCAAGGACCCGGATAGCCGGGAAGCATTCAAGCCGTTAGCGAAGCGAATCGATAGTGTCCTCAACCATTTGGAGCACATCAAGCCCGTCGTCGAAGACGAATACGAAGGGTGGGAGCGGATGTCGTCGTCTGCCAAGTCGAGCCAGCGTGAACATCAAAAGACTCCGTCTAGCTACGCAGCCTTCGCGGCCCGGGATCCCAGCTTGGGCGGGCATGCAACAGTCCTCGACGCCTCCGAACACCAAGAGTTGGCCGTCGATTTGGCCCAGAAGGAGCTGGCCCGGAGGGACCAGGCTAGACGAGAGTCTAGAGCGTCTCGAAGGTCCGATCACCAAGCTCACGGGGATGGCAGATTTCGGACTCCAGGCGACGATGACCTACAGAGGCAGATGGAAGCGGCTAGAAGATTTCTGAGCCGTGACCAGCAGGTTGGAGGCAATGAGGAGAGCATCCGCGATCGCAAGTCGGCTCACGCGGTGATTCCGGCCCAGTACAACTATCCCTCCATCGCAAAGCCAAAGCCCGTGGCATATGCAGGCTCTCAGCGTCAACCGCAGCCACCATCGATGCCTGCACCGAGTCGGCCACCCAAGGAAGGTCTGCCTTCTCCGGAAAAGGTTGATTCACCGGTTCGTTTCCCCACTTCAGGTGCCTTAATGCCCGCCGTCCCACGGAAAGTACCTCTCGACGACTTCGCACCGCTCGTCCCAGCTCACCCATCCGTGGCAACTGACCAACCTCTTCTCCCTCCAAAGGGACCGCTGGATGGACCGCTGGATGGACCGTTGGATGGACCGCCGCTCCCTAGGAAAGAGCGGCTCGCTTTCAAGCCAGGTGCCTATCTCGAGAACGGCGATCCTATTCGCTCCGTTTTCCTCCCAAGCTCGCTTCGATCCACGTTTCTCGACATCGCCTCGAAGAACACTCGAGCTGGGCTGGAAATGTGCGGCATCCTCTGCGGAACACCAGTCAACAACGCCTTGTTTGTGCGCTGCCTCCTCATCCCCGACCAAAAGTGCACTTCCGACACCTGCGAGACAGAGAATGAAGGTGCCATATTCGACTACTGCGCAAGCGAGGACCTGCTGGTGCTGGGATGGATCCACACGCACCCGACGCAAACGTGCTTCATGAGCTCGCGAGATTTGCACACGCATGCTGGGTATCAGGTCATGATGCCAGAGAGCATTGCTATCGTGTGCGCTCCCAGGTTCAAGCCATCGTATGTGTTTGCCATGCAACCCCCAAGTGTGTGTGACGCGGTACTGACCAGCCATGTGTCCCAGGTATGGCATCTTCCGGCTCACCCATCCCCCTGGGTTGGACCACATCTTGGACTGCAAACACCAGGATACCTTCCATCAGCACTCGATTGACAACATCTACCGGGAGACGGAGCACCCGCACGGTCATGTGTACGAAAGCGATAAGATGCCTTTCTACGTGCAGGACCTGCGAACGAAGTAAGGGGAGGACAAGGTAGAAACCGATTGAAGAACATCATCCCGACCGGGGCCTAGGCTAACGAAGACCGAGCGTTTCCAGTTTCGAAGGTTGGCGGGGCTGGCAGCAAGGGCCAAACCTAGGCCTTGGACAGAATGCTGGCCAAACAATGCACCATGAGATGGCGATATGACGATGAGCTATGCGCAAAGTTGCTTTGCTGAAACGACAACGAGTGTCAACTGAAGATGAAGCTAGTTGGTGTTTGTTTCTGACGCGAGGGGGCCGAGTCCTGTATAATGGCTCTTTCGGGCGGATACACTCAGCATCTGAGCTCGACTGATTAGCCTACGTGTGCCCATGCGACTGCGAGGCAATTGACGGAAAATGACGGCTTTTGAATGCCAGTCGCAAGCTTGTTAAGGCAACGGAATAGAGAGGCCCTGAGGCCAAATTCGGGTGCCCGCCCCCGACCTTAATACAAAGAGAAGATATTCTGCACTCTTGTCAGTGTTTCAGGAAATGCGGTATGGCGGAATCCCCCTCATCCGCCCCCTGGGGATGAGTTACGAATAGCGCCGTGGACTGACGCGGGAACCAATCTGGCTCGTCGAGTTACGAGTACGACCCACGAGTAGCAAGCGCGGGAAACAGAGCAAAGATCTGCCGAAGTTGAACGAAGGAATTGTGGCTTGCTGCAAGTCTCAACCGGGACAGGAGTCACAGGACATGGCCCGCTCGACATGCATGTCCCCACCCCGGCTCTCGAGATGACGGACTGGATATTACTTTTGCTTCTTCCCTTCCAACCTCGCTTGCAGGACGGCTGAATGCGTGGCACACCGCCAAGGATGAAGGCAGCAAATCGCCCTCCTTGCGGGATCAACGCATCTCCAGTGAGCGGGACTGGTGCCGCACGCAGCTGATACGTCACTTCACGGGGACGGTAGAGCGGGTATCCGTCGATGCGACGCTACCGACGAGGCCATCATCTCGACATCCTCGCCATCCACGTCGGACTCCTGTCAGGATGTGTTGTCACTTGCAGGCAGAGCTGCAAGTTGACGGTCAACGGCACAACCGCCCCTTGACTTGGCGTTGGGAACCTCATGGTTTGTGACGGAATCATGGGAACCCGAGTAGGTATTGATGAATCGGCGACGTCGGCTGATGAGACTCGACGGCAACCGTCACACGTCGTCTGCTGGTTCTCTACCCGTATTCCGGCACAGGAACGGCACGGTGGCACACTCTGACAGGCCCGAGCCGCTGTTGCATGGATTGCGACCCGGATTGCTTCTGCTGAATATGGCTCTCGCGATACACAAACCTCCCATTCGTCGCGGTGGGAACTTCCCCTCCGCCCCATCCCCTGTATGAGAAACCGCCACGTCGTTCCGAGATGCCTTCTCTCATTGGCCTTCACTCGCAGGCGTATGCCGTGTCGCAGGCATCAGGACCGGCCGATCGCATCAAACGGCGGGAAGTTATTGCCCAACCGCGATGGATAACGGCCCGCACACACAACCCAGACCGGATGCAGAGGCGGTTCGAGGCCTGCGTCGATATCCCAGATGGGACAAAACTGCACGTCACGCCAAGGCAGGGCGAGAGGTTGTTGCTGGCTAGCTGAGACAGGACCTTGCAATGCTACCTATAAAGGCGGACGCGGCCCGCATCCTCGCGCGTGCGGCATTGTTTCCGGCCTTACTCGTACGCGACTTGAGAATTTGAGCTTCAGGTTACGGGTAGCCTCGAAAACATGTCGCCAGGCGTAGAGTCCAAGGGCGAAGGAGCCCAGAATGGCGCCCAGAACAGAGTCCGGAAGGGCACACACGCCAATGGAACCCAGCAGAATGGGGTCCACAGCCAGCCATCGAACGCCCAGAACAATGTCAGCCAGGCAAAGTCGTCGAGCAAGCCCAAGAAGAGCGAAACTTGGTCTCTGTCGCAGTTTCGCCAAGCGTCGCGCCGGCCTCTTCCGACTGAGATGGGAGACGGCTCTTATCGAGCGGTCGTCAAGCGGCCCGGCCTGATGCAGGATCTCCGCAGCGTTGGATGGGGAGGAAAGTGGTTTCAGACGCGATATACGCATGGGCATGGTGCTGACCGGCAGCAGACCTCAAGACTCTCAAGGAGATGGTCGCTGCGAAACTCAAGGGTGAAACCCAGTCCGATGACAAGACGATGATTATGGAGAGGACGATTCAGCTGGTTGCTACAATGCCGGACCACTCGCCGAGGCAAGAAGTGCTCACCAACCTGTTCATTGACAAGTTGTGGAACTCGCTGGACCATCCTCCGCTGCTGTACATGGGAGACCAGTTTCGCTATCGTCAGCCCGACGGATCAAACAACGTCAGCGCAGCCCCTCTTCATGCCATTGTGCAATGGGTCATTTGTCTGACTAGTTTTGCAGAATCCTCTGATGCCGAAGCTGGGGGCGGCTGGCACGCCGTATTCTCGCACAGTGAAGCCTGGAAAGTCGAACCTCGGCGCCTTGCCCGATCCCGAGACGGTGTACGAGGCCGTCATGGCGCGAGATGGATTCAAGAAGAACCCGAACAATGTTTCGAGCATTCTGTGGTACTGGGCTACCATTATTATTCACGGTGAGAGCCGGCCCGAGGGAGCGTCTTTAGCTGCATGGCGACTTACGCGATGCAGACTTGTTCTGCACTAACTCGAGGGACGGAAACCAAAACGACTCTTCCTCGTACCTCGATCTGTCGCCTCTGTACGGAAACACAAAGGAGGCTCTCGATTCCATTCGGACGTTCAAGGATGGCATGCTCAAGGCCGATACCTTTGCCGATAAGCGACTTCTCGGCAACCCGCCGGGCGTCTGCATCATTCTCGTCATGTTCAACCGCTTCCACAACTACATCGCAGGAAACCTGGCGGCCATCAACGAAGGCAACAAATATGCCAAGCCGCCGCCAAATCTGAGTGAGGAGGCGGCTGCCGCTGCGTGGAGAAAGTACGACGAGGATCTCTTCCAGACAGCCCGGCTCGTCACCTCGGGACTATACATCAACATCACCCTCATCGACTACGTTAGGAACATCATCAACCTGAACCGCGTCGACTCGGCGTGGACCTTGGATCCACGACAGGAGATGGGAGTCTCGGTAGGAACCTCGGAGGGCGCCGAGAGTGGCGTCGGCAACGTCGTGTCCGCCGAGTTCAACCTCTGCTACCGCTGGCATTCGTGCATCTCCCAGATGGACGACGAATGGATCCAGAACTTCTACAAGGAGCTCCTCGGGGAGAACTACGGCGAGATGAACCTGCAGACGCTGATTCTCGCGGTCAAGAAGTTTGAATTGACCATTCCGGAGGACACTGGGCAGCGCACGTTTGGCGGATTCACTCGCGGACCTGATGGCCGCTTCAGCGACGACGATCTGGTCAACAGTCTTGCCACCGCCATCGAACAGCCCGGCGGTGCCTTCGGCGCACAGAACGTCCCGCGGATCATGAAGCCGGTTGAAATGCTGGGCATCATCCGCGGCAGGAAGTGGAACCTCGCCGGTCTGAACGAGTTCCGCAAGCACTTTGGCCTCAAGGCATACGAGACGTTTGAGGACATCAACTCGGACCCTGCCGTGGCCGACCAGCTGCGCAACTTGTACCAGCACCCCGACCACGTGGAGCTCTACCCGGGCTTGGTCGCGGAGGAGGCCAAGACGCCCATGGTTCCGGGCGTCGGCATCGCCCCGACGTACACCATTTCCCGCGTCGTCCTCTCCGACGCCGTGTCCCTCGTCCGGGGCGACAGGTATTACACGACGGACTACCACCCGGGCTACCTGACCCAGTGGGGATACAACGAGGCCGACTACGACTTCAACGTCAACCACGGCTGCGTCTTCTACAAGCTGTTCATGCGGGCGTTCCCGAACCACTTCAAGCGGGACTCGGTGTACGCCCATTACCCCATGGTCATTCCGTCAGAGAATCGCAAGATTCTTACAAACCTGGGCCGAGTGGACCAATTCAGCTTTGACCGACCGCAGTTCATCGCCCCGTTGGTCCACGTCTCTTCGTATGCTGCCGCAAAGTATGTCCTCAGCAACAACGAGAAGTACCGTGTGAGCTGGCAGGAAGGACTGGACAGTCTCATGGGCCGTGCCAGTCGTGGATCTGCCCAGTCTGGGGACCGAAAGCACTTGGACTCGCTCCTCAACAAGGATGGCTGGAAGGCGTCCATCAAGTCCTTCTACTCGATGATCGCCGAGCGTCTGATGGCGGAGAAGTCGCACAAGATTGCCGGAAAGTCTCATTGCGACGTGGTGCGTGATCTGGGCAACCTGGCCCACACGCACTTTGTCGCGAGGATGTTCAATCTGCCACTCAAGTCCAAGGAGAACCCCAAGGGCGTCTTCTCCGAGCAGGAGCTGTACGCGGCGCTGGCGACCATCTTCGTGTCCATATTCTTTGACCTTGACCCCGTCAAGTCGTTCCCGCTGAGGAAAAGGGCAAAGGAATGGGCGTCACAGCTCGGAAGCATCGTCGAGACCAACGTCAAGCTCAGCACGACGCTGGGGATCAGCGGCTTCTTCACTGGCAAGCCAAGGGACAGCGCTCTGTCGGCGTACGGGGTCAACTTGATCAAGGGGCTGTCGAAGGCGGGCTTGAAGCCGCACGAGATTACGTGGGACCAGATTCTGCCGACCGCGGGAGCTCTGGTGCCCAATGAGGCACAACTGGTGAGTGAACGATGTTGTCTGCTGCGTGTGGATAGAACACGATGACTGACAATGGTTTCCCCAAACAGTTTGCCCTGGCAGTAGACTTCTATCTGTCCCCCGGTGGTGAGCGGCACCTCGAGGCCATCCACCGCATCGCGTCGCAGGGGTCAAGCGAGGAGACCGACGCCCTGCTGCTCGGCTACGCCATGGAAGGAATCCGCATGGCCGGCCCATCTGGAATCTACCGCCAGGCCGTCGCCGACGACGCCTTCACCGAGGACGACGGCCGCGAGGTCACGGTCCAGCCCGGGGACCGCGTCTTGGTCTCCTTTGCCTTGGCCGCCCGCGACGGCGCACACTTCACGAACCCGGACACGGTCGACCCGCGGCGGCCCCTCGACGCGTACATCAACTACGGCGCCGAGCCGCACATGCGACTCGGCAGGGAGGTCAGGCAGGTGGCGCTGGTTGAGCTGTTCAGGGCCTTGTTCAGGAAGAAGGGCCTGAGGAGGGCTCCCGGTCCGCAGGGCGAGTTGAAGAAGGTGCCCGGCCCGGAAGGGTACAGCGTCTTCATGACGGAGGACTGGGGGGGTGTTTGGCCGTTGCCTACTGCGATGAAGGTGATTTGGGATGGCGAGTGAAGGCACCGATGATGGATTAGTCGGCCGATGGGCACAGTAATGATGCGGTAGTAGTATGCTTGCACGACCGATGATACGCTTCAGTTGAAAAGAAATATCCATTCAAATGTTACAAAGAAGAACCCGGCCAAGGCTTGCTAGTAGTAGGGTTAGGGAGCATCAGCCCTGCGCTCTCCTCTATTCTTGATTGAATGCGGCTGCGGCATCCCATGGCTAATCTCCGATTACTAGGAGACGCTCTGAAGTGCGGAAACGGGCAAAAGTGCTAGAAGTACTTGAACTAACATGCAGATTCATTATTCTGCATGCAACGCGGGAGGTCACCCAGGACTGCGCGTAAGAATGTCCTCGTACTGATCTGTAAGATGGCATACTCTCCCTTATTTTGGCAGGCACTCATAGAACGCCCAAGTTGTTCACGGACATGTACTTCGTAGTTCTCTCTGCGTAAAACATGGTACTTCGTAATTACCCCCTCATCCTCTGCCAAACGCATCATTCTCTCGCAAATCCAGGTCCCAGGCAACGCCGGCATCGTTGCGGTCGAGCTGCCCAAGTGGAACAGGCGATTCGATGGGACAGGTTGTGATGTCTTCTCGCGGAATGGGTCTGGGATTAGAAGGAGACTGGCGCATTGATCCGTCTTTGCCTGTATACATTGGGAGCGGTAGTCGAGCCGTCAAGCCCCATTGATGCCCCGGAAACTTGCACAACTTGACTCGATTTTGAACGAGCCGTCTTTCCGTTGGCGCATTTTGATTTACCCAGGCATTGCGCTCTTCAAGCATGTTCGTGGTAACATGGCCTGGATGATATCAGGCACCTTCGACGGGTGTTGGAGGAACGTCTGAGCCGCCCGGGCAAGACAGGGATTACGATACACGATGAAATGAAATGTTTTCCATTGCGCAACCCAACAACGTCAACCGGGGCTGTGAGCAATCCTACCAGCTTGGGCAGCCTACACTGGGAGAGTGCAGGCGAAGGGCGAGGTGGGCACTGGACTCGGCAGGTGACTGCTCCCTCAGGCAACTACCTCCGAACCTGCGACGACATTGCACCGTGCTTTCTTCTCGACATCATCCATCGTTTCAATTTCTTCTGCGCCTCAGCTCTATGCTAGGCATTCGTTTTTCTGCTCTCTTTTCCACCTTCCATAGTCGGCTCAGCGATGGTGCACCAGCTGCATCGGGCCGGGCTCCAGAACGAACACTCTCCTCGCCAACTCGACCCCTAAGCACCGATCGTTCTGCTTCCTGTTAGCTGGCTATTTCACCTCAACCCCAAGGATAGGGGACATATCGACCTTTTCATTCTGGGGTATAAACACTATGCACTTCTCCGCGGAGGCGTCAACGAGCAACTCGGCGGCTCGCA
This sequence comes from Tolypocladium paradoxum, assembly GCA_002916505.1. NCBI lineage: Eukaryota > Fungi > Ascomycota > Sordariomycetes > Hypocreales > Ophiocordycipitaceae > Tolypocladium > Tolypocladium paradoxum. Next base: position 68,117 of record PKSG01001023.1, on the reverse strand, counting down.
TGGTTACTGCGGTCGACGGTATCCTCGGTCACCGGCTGCACAGCATTCTCGTCCAATAAAATGACATGATGATGCGAAGGTGGAGCGTCCGAGGACGCTCACTGCCGCCCGCCAGGGGGCCAGTTTCCGTAGGGCTGGTTCGGCGCACGACCGGGCGACGAGCCACCGTCGGCCATCTCGACGTCCTCGGCGGTTTCCTCCTCGATCACGGGCAGTTCGCCAGTCTCTTGGGCCGGGGGAGGAGCTGGGCCTGCAGCAGCAGCAGCATTGGCGGGGAATATGCCTTGCTGGACGGGATATCCGCTTCCCTGGTAGCTGTTCGAGCCGACGTTGGGTGCGTACAAGTTGAACGCGTCCGGAGCATGGCCAGTCGCGGACGAAGCGGCGTTGGTTCCCGAGTTGGTGTATATGGAGACCTGCTCCGGGATGACAGGTTGGCGGTATATGGACACCTCGTGGGGGATGACGGGACGGCCAGCAAGCTGCGGCATGAAGAAGTAGCCCGGAGCCGTGCCAGGCACTCCAAGGTCATAGTTCTGCGCAGAGCTGCTACCATCGCCCTGGTGGCCTCCCTGATAGCCGACCTGGCCCTGCTGATTCTGGTTCTGGCCCTGGTTCTGGCCCTGCTGGGACGGCATCATCGCGGCTTGCGGCGCACCGGGAGAACCCAGCTCACGCGCCGACAACGCCGCGTCGGCCTGGGGCTGGAAGCCCGCAGGGTTCATCCGCGACGCCCGTGGCGTGGCATCAAGATCGGCGACGCCTTCGAAGGGGGGCTTTTGTTCAGTATCTGATATGGGCGGCATGGATGATGAGGGCGGGAGTCATGGGGGTTTCCCTGGGTGTGCAACTACCTGCTCGTCTGGCCCTCGCCCGCGAACTCGCGTCGTTGGCGGCCGATCCAGGAGCCGTCTCCGAGCAATCATAGCCGGAGCGACCCATCGCGCTGGCAAAGTCTTTTTGCTCTTGTTTCTGATGCTGGGCTTGGTTCAGATGAAAAGGGGTGGGGAGTTCGCTGGCAAGAAACAGCGGGAACTGGTTGATGGCTGAAGGATGTGTGAACGCGGCTTTTTTTCCTTTTCTTCCGAACCTTGGGCGAGGTGAAAAGAGGAAGAAGAAAAAGTCGAACGCTGAACAGTTGTTGTTTTGGTTTATGGTTCAACGCGAACACAGTGTGCGTTGTAGGGGCGACGGGAGGGTCTGCCAGCTGCTGAGCCAGAGGTCAACTGGCAGACTGCGTTGCTAGGCGAGCGAGGGACTGACAACCGGCCGGGAGGTGAACTCGACTCCATGGCCGTGTATTATATGCATGCAGGTAACATACCAGTTAGTCGTTAGTCGTCGATGCAATTCTTCCACGTGATGAAGAGTCCAAGAGGTGCTAGGGACCCGATTCGCGCCCCATGGGCATGGTGTTGAAACTGTCAGCTGGACTTGCCAGTTGCAAGATTAAACTCCGTCAAGCCTGCCTCGAGCAGGGACCGAGTCTGGGATGGTTCGATTTCACCGGGAAGAGACAAAAGCAAGTTCGCGGGCCGCTGCAGTGGGGATATCCGTATGAGATCAGACGGGTATCATCATCTACATCCACCATCTATTTACTCTTCCTGCTTCCTGTCCTTCCTCTTCTTGTTCCTCTTATCCTTCCCCTCCCTTTTCCCGTCCTTCCCGTCCTTCCCGTCCTTCCCGTCCAGCTCCCTTTGGCCTACGGGCTGCTGCTCCTTTTGCGGTACATCCACCTCCTTCATCCACACTTTCCAGTCCCCCCTCCTCGTCTTCCACATGTCGCCCTTCCACTTCCGCCACACGCTTCGCCCCATCCAAGAGTCCCTCAGCTGCGCCTCGTGGGCACCCAGCTGCTGCATGATGGCCTCCTTCATGTGGGCCGGCACGCTGAGGTCCTTGCCCTTGCTGGGGACCTCGGCAATGGCGTTGACGAGGTTGTGCCCAAACTGGGACGTTGCGAGCTCAGCGGTGTGCGGCGTGACGGTGCTGACAATGGACTTTTGGAACAGGGAATTGGCAGAAGGAGTGACCAGGGCCGTCGTGAGGAGCGTGACGGTGGGCATCGAGGTGGTGGCGAGACGGACGAGGAGGTCGGACGGGAGAGCGAGGATGGCTTCCTGGACGCCCTTGGAGGGCCCAGAGATGGACAGGAGAGTGGTGAGCAGCTGGGCGCCGTGGGACTGGATGGCGTATTGGTTGCGCGCGAGTTGCTGAACGTCCTTTGACTTTTCCTTCTCGCGCCCCAAGCAGCACAGTGTGGTGACCAGGTCAGCTGGCTGACTCCCACAGCCTTCCTTGAGCCCCTTCATGAGCTTCTTGATCTCCTCCAAAACGCCGCGAGCAGCGCACCGCTCGAACAGCGTCTTGAGGACATTGAACCTCGTCTTTGCGACCAGCTGGGGCACGGTGGGCGCAATCTTGTCGACGGCCTCGACGAGATCGTCCTTGCCAAGCCGGTTCAGCACCTTGATGGCCGGGTACGAGGAAATGTCGTTGCGGACGTATCCTTGTATGCGAGGGAGGAAGATGTTGTGGTTGAGAGTCTTGAATATCTTACCCGGGCAGTGCGTTATCAGTGTTTCAATGAGCCGAGAGCCGATCTGGTCGTATATCATGCCGTTGACAAACTCTGACGCTTCCGATGATCCATCAGCAAGGGACTGGGGAGCGCCAGGGAGGAGCTGGGACAGCAGCGAGGGCTGTGCCGAGTCCGCCTTTTGCTCCGATTTGTTTAGCGTCATGTCAAGCTCCAGTAATAGCTGCAGCGTCGGGTTGCCGATGGGATGCTTCGCGAGGACCCGCAGGCCCGTTGCGTCCACGCCGGCGGTCGAGTCGGTGATGATCTTCTTGACAGCCATGGTAAAAGACTCAGGCACGGCTCGCAGACCCTGGTTCTGCTCATCCGCAGCGGCAGACCCCGCTACCGAGATTTTCTCCTTCTTCTTGCTCTTCACCAGCGTCTTCACCGACGCATCGTCCAGCGGCCGGCCAGAGAGCACGAGGAGAAGGACCCGCAGGGCGTGAGAGGCAAACCGGTCCGTGATGAGGAAGCTCAGGCTGCCCTCGAGCTCGTCCAGCGTGGCCAGGAAGAGGTTTTCCATCGACATCTCCGGCTGCTGCTCATCGGTGCCCTTCCCCGTCGTGTCGATCACGAAGCCCACAAAGCCCGCCAGCTCCTGCGTGACCAGCCCGGCCGATCGCAGGAAGAGCGCCTCGCAGCAGTGGCTGGCGAAGCGGTGCTGCACCAAGGACAGGAAGTGACCGCCAAAGGCCTCGAAGAGACGCTTCTTCTGCGCCGTGTTGGACAGCTGGATCAGCCTCTCCATGAGCCGGGAGCACGACTGGCTGCTGGCCAGCTTCAGCTCCTTGCCCTGCGCCTCGCGGTAGACGTTGTCGAGAAACACGCCGCGCTCCTCGGTCGTGGGGAACTGGTTCAGCTCCAGCATCTCGTCGGCCCGGCGGAAGTACTCTTGCTCTTCGTCTGCCAGCATGCCAAAGAACTCCGTCTCGCCAGGGCCATTCTGCGGCTGCGGCTCGTCGAACTGGTAGCCGCTCGCCTCGTCGGCCTCCTCGGCGTCGCGTCGGGTCCGCCGCGGGCGCTTCGATTCGAACTCGTTGGTTTCATCGGGGTCGTGTCGCTTGCGCTTGCGCTCCTCGCGAGCGGCGCCTCGTTTTGTTCGTGGCTTCGGCATCTTGTTCTGCTTCAATTGGGTCTGTGGTGAAGTAAACGAACGGCGGGGTGTGGTTGACACTGGCTGGTTGATGAAGGTCGCCCAATATTTTTTCGACTCGGCTCCGATAAGATCCTTATCAGCGATGCCGTGACGGGGTTCCACAGACCACGAACGATCCCTAATGACCATGTCTGGCTTCAACAGCATGATGCATGACAATGCAATTTTGATGTTCGTGCCAAAGCGAGAAAGAAAGTCGACTTCGAGAAAAATGCTCTCGATAATCCTCAATTCTTTGCGCACCCTGTGCCCTAGCAGTATCGCATCCTCACTGGCGCTCCTCAGCGGCCGACGACTCGGCATCGTTCAACAGCGCATCCAATTCATCAGTGTTTTGCCGTCTAATCTTCATCTCACATTACACGAGTCCTCTATATCTCTTCTTGATCTAAGTCGTTTCCTTGGCAGCCTCTTCAATCGCTTGAACCAATCCCTCAACCGTCGACGGTAACGTCTGGACGTTGACCACGACCCGCAGGAAGCTGCCCTTCTCGCCGGGCGCATAATCAACCATGAATCCTCTATGTACCAGCTTCTCGACAATCATCCGCGTCTTTGCCGTGTTCGTGGCAGCGTCGTCGGACAGGATGCCACCCGGCGCATGGTAGATGCAGACCTGCAGGCATGGCGGCAGGTCGCTTGACAGCGTGACGAAGTTGCCCGTCTTCTGCACCAGCTTGTACAAATGAGACGCCATGTCAAAGGCGTGGTCGATCTGCCGTTCGAAGCCGTTTGCGCCATAGTACAGCCATGCCAAAGCAACCTTGAGGCTGTCGCCGCGTCGACCGCATTGGAGGGTCAGGTCGGCCAGGTCCCAGAAGTCTTCGTCGGTGTTTCCGTGGAACAGATATCCGGCGGTGGTACTGTTGGCCTTGTTGAATATCCTCATATCGGGTCCCAGCAAGAACGAACACGTCGTCGGAGCATTCATCATCTTGTGTGGGTTGACGGTGAGAGAATCAGCCAGATGAGAGCCCTTGAGCTTCCACCGTTGTTGCGCGGAGAAGACGACGGGGCCGCCCCAGCTGGCGTCGATGTGCAGCCACATCCCAAACTCCTTGCAGACGCTCGAAATTTCCTCAAAGGGGTCGAAAGCGCCTCTCACCGTTGTCCCGGCCGTCGAGTTGACGTACAGGGGCGTCTTCCCTTGTTCCTTTGCAAGCACCACCAGCTCACGCAGCTTGTCTGCCCTCATGCTCCCACTGTCATCCACGGGAACCTTCCACACGCTCGAGCCGCCAAACCCGCAGATCATGGCGCTCTTCTCGACCGAGTAATGGCCATGGGCACTAGTGAAGACGACAAAGTCATACTTGGTGTTCCCGGCCGTCTTGCACTCGGGATACAGCGTGTTCCGAGCGACGACGAGAGATGTGAGGTTGGAGGAGCTACCGCCCTGGCAAGTGATGCCGCCAGCCTGCGGCCCGGTGAAGCCAAAACGATTGGCCAGAGCACGAGCAGTCGTCTTCTCAATCACGGTCAATGCCGGTGAGACTTGATAGACGTGCAGCTTGTGGCCAGGTCAGAGACATTTCACGGCAAGGCGGCCCGTTGAGGGGGTGGCTCACATTGGTGTTGAGGATGGAGAGTACAAGGTCAGAAATCACACCAACCTACTTTATAGTAAGCATGACAGCAACTCATTCGGATTCAGGCCTACACCTACGGGGGTGTTGCTCGCGTACAGCTTGTCCAGGAAGCCCTGGTCCCAAGTGTTGACGCTGTACTTGAGCACTTTCTCGATGCCGTCGAGCAGGCCGTCTTTACCCTGACCCTCTTCGGGCAAGATGAATTTTAACTTGGCAGCGAGCTCGGCTGGCTTATGGGTATCCACGAGGACATTTTGCGAACGGCCAGTGACATGCTGTGGTACGTTGCCGGTTGACCGGTCGACGGCGGCATCATCTGCAGCTTGCACAAAGGGAATGATGAGTTGCCGAACAGCGCTGATGAGCTACGAGGCTCAGAGTCAGCCAGCACCAGATGTGGGGCAAGACTCAAAAAACCGCAAGATGGCTTACATCGCCCAGTTCCGCGGCCCTATGCAGCCTGGGGTCCGAGCCATTCGTCCCGTTTATTCTGTTGGTCGCATGTCCGTTGGTCGCGGTGACGGCCGTCATGGTGTAGGGTAAGTGGTGATGTACGATGGTGGGGTGTGGGTGGGATGGACAAGACCTCGGAAGCCCCTCAGGGATGAAAACAACGAAAAGGAGGATAAAACAAGGAAAGGAGACTAAAACGGGGAGACTCGGAGTCATGTACAGAAAACGGCACTGAGTAAGATGACTGGAGACGGGGCAGACTCATCAACCTGGATATTCTCAGCTTCCGAGTCTTTGCCGAGTCGTGAGGCAACCTCTCACGGCCGAAGCGATGGCAATTCCTTAACACGATTCCATCACAGTCATGTGCCGGGGAGTTAGCCAGCACCCTGGATTACTAGGCCTGTCCTAGCATTCCCCCCCCACAGCGCGATGGCGTCTTGCGTGATGGGACAGTGGAAAAGGGAATGGCCTAAAACTGGATGCAGAGTGTGAAGCCTCATTGGAAGAGCCGGGGCAGGGAGCGGGTCGTCGGCGGATCCGCTGGGGGTGATTGATGCGCTTGGGTGGACGGTGACTGACACTGACTGTGGGAAAGTTGAAGCGAATGGATGCCTATCCTGGACTCCTGGGACATACCAGACCACATGCGGCAGAGGTACTGCTGATGTTGTCGTTTCTGACCAAGGCGAAGAGACAAGACTCACCTCGAGACGAGTATCCGTACTTTGTCCTGCACGGAGTAGTCATGGCATTGAGTCGTCGAAGTGGGAGCGCCCAAACCGCGCTTGGCCTTGCTCGTCGCGGGCCAGAAACGGGAGAGCGTCTGTCTGTTGGTTGTGATGGCTTCACATTACTGCATGTGATGCGACCACAAGGCATGACACGTCAAGTTTCTGGGCAACTGCAGGTGTCAGGCTCGTGCACCTGCCGATGAGGCGGATGAAAAACCAGACGAGCATGCCGACTGAGGCCGGTTGGGAGTGACCGAGCGGGACATGTATGATATGATGATGGCCGAGCTCGTGCGATGGTGACGAGACCAACATGAGGAGCAGCAACAACAGCATGCAAGCAAAACTGCAGCCGATTCCACAACCAACATGACCTCTCCGTGCGCGGCCGCCAGCCAGTCAATCAATTGCTCGTCCGCCCGGGCCTGCGAGGTTGCCACGCATCGAGGATTCGAGAGATTCGAGACCTGACAGGCTCGCTCAACGTCATTACACGGAAGCACGATGTCCCAGTGTCGAAGCGTCGTGACGTTTGTGAATCGGCGACAACGGCAGCAGCGTTGCGGAGGCTCTCGCGGCGGCAATGCCGTGCCTCGCCGGCAGGGCGGCATCTGCAGAGGCCATGCGCCGGCGTGAATGCCGCCGCCTCCCGGGTTCGCAACGGGGGCTTGCATTTGGCATCACCCGCATGCGCAATCTCGGAGACGACGTCCAGGGAGCGCGCGGGAGGTCTACGTAGCAAGTGCCGAGGTGTCGCCAGAAGATGCTCATCCTGGCCGGCTTGCAACAGACGCCCTGGCTCTGATGGTGACGACGGTGATCACTGCTGCGAGGAATTACTGCCGGTGAATCCACGGCCTTGTGGTGTTTCATGTTTGCTGGGAACAAAACCCAACCCACTTGGCGCTCAGCCATCAGCGCTTGCCGCCGCCACTGCAGACGACGGCGTGCGCCTTGTGCCTCAGCTTCTACTCGTACTCGTACTCGAACGGCGAACCCGGAATTGACCGATAGAACCGTTTGCTGCCCTCTCCTTTTCTGCTCGCTCTTGTCAGGTCGAGGCCCCGCCTGCCATCAGCCGGCCGTCGCCCGTCGCATCGCCGTCCTGGGAGGCGGGCAGATGCGAGTGTGTACGAGTAAAAAGAAACAACCGTCCGAAACCAGCATCTGCATGCTCCTCTCGCTGACCCCCCCTCATTGCGCCTCATTGCGCTTCGCGGCGTCTCCATCCTCTTCCCTCACCCGTCTCCCGATCCCCTCACCATCGTCTTCATCACCATCCGCATCCGCATCCGCATCCGCATCATCATCCTCATCCTCATCCTCATCCTCATCCTCATCCTCCTCATCCTCATCCTCATCCTCCTCATCCTCCTCCTCCTCCTCCTCCTCATCATCATCACATCCCCCCCGTCACCGTTCGTCCCACATACGCCGGGCACTTATCATTTGACGATCCCGCTCCCACCGCGCGAGCAACAGCCCACATCGCTGCCCAACACGCCCGTCGTCCCATCTCTGCCTCTCTCTTTGCTGCCCAGCAATTTATCTGCGGGCCAACTGGCAACGACCAAGATCCTCCCCCCTGTCGACGACCGTCTTCTTTGGGCGCCACTCCTGAACCCTGCACCCCTGAGGCTGCGAGCCGTCCGTTTACAACCCCGGCTCCAGGCTCTCCTTGGAAAGGACTAATAATACTATCCGTACACTAGGTAGCCTCGAGTAGTCCGTAGGAAGGCCATTTTTATTATATCAGTCGCCGAACCCTGCCTGCCCACGGCCGGCCGCGACTCGCGCTCCTTCACAGATAATTCTTCTTTCTTCTGCGTCTTGGTCGCATCCAGCCGGAGGAGCTGTCCGTACAGCATCCGCTTTCCTCGTCCTTCGCTCGGGGACCTTGGTTGCCGTTTGGCTTGCTTGAAACCGGCAAAGCGCTCTCCGTGGCCCTGATTCTTGTTTCGAGCGAGCACAATCGAGGATCAACGATCGCGCCCCACGCACGCACCGACATCATCAGCGACTGGCGACGATCGCTTGAACGGACGGACCAACTAGGCTGTGATAGCCGATAGGCACGGGCACCCCAGCGATACGATCTTATAATACTATACAACTATTGCAACAGCGAGAGCGACTTTTGGATACGTCGTTGACGGTGCGGCACTTTTCGGGCGACCGGCGCTCTCCGAGTCGCACGAGACTTGCGCCTCTTACACCACCTCTCCGACGCGCGTTGCGACAGCCTCACGACAGCCTCACCGCAGCCTCACGACAGCCTCACGACTATTCTCACGGACCTGCGCGCGCCCACCCACCATGGCCTCGCGCGCCCACCAGCAACATCCGCAGCATCACCCACAGCACCAACCCGCAGTCCCCATCTCCGTCACCATCTGCGGTGACGGCGGCTGCGGCAAGTCCTCGATTACGCTGCGCCTCGTGCGCTCGCAATGGACCTCCGAGTACGACCCGACCATCGAGGACTCGTACAGCGTCACGCGCCGCATCGACGGCACCACGTACCACCTCTCCCTCACCGACACGGCCGGCCAGGAGGAGTACCGCGGCATGTGGGCCTCGTCGAACCTCGGCGCCGACGCCTTCCTGCTCGTCTACGACATCACCTCGCGCAGCTCGCTCGACGCCCTGCAGTACTTTGACGACCTCATCGACATGGAGGCCGAGACGCGCCTCGACAACGCCGAGCGCGCGCGCCGCGCCGGCGTGAACCCGGGCCGCGCCAACACCGGCAGCGGCAGCGGCACCAAGACGGTGCCGCCCGTCAAGATCGTCGCGGGCAACAAGTGCGACCTGCAGGAGAACCGGCAGGTCTCGGCCGCGCTGGGGCTCGAGTGGGCGCGCAAGCGCGGCTGCGGCTTCATGGAGACGAGCGCGCGCCTCGAGGTCAACATCGAGGAGACGTTTGCCCTCATCGTGCGCCGCGTCGTCGAGCGCCGCCGCCTCGCCGAGATGGGCGTCCTCGACAACACCGAGATGAACGCCCGCGGCATGACGAAGCCCCTGACGCCCCTGCCCGCCGGCAGCGAGAGCGAGAAGCGTGCGCCTGGCCTGCGCGGCCCGAACCTGGACGGCGAGCACCGCGTCGGCCGCGGTCAGGGCGGCTTCTGGAAGAAGCTCAGGTGTTGGTGATGGCACAGACCGTGGGGGCAACGGGCCGTTGTGTATTTGCATTCGCTTCCAAGGCCCCTTGCCGCTACCGTTGGTTGGGCCGGCAGGGAAGTTTTGCTTTTGTTTTTTTGCGTGTTATTTTGCGACAGATACCATGGATATTACCTCGGCGCAAGGGACGGAACTCTAAAACGGGCTGGACTGATGGTGAGGCGGCAAGGATCTGGTTACGCCTGTAATGAGGAACAGGATACATGTGCATTCGTGCAAGACGAGGGAATGGACTGTACGACGAGGACACGAAGGAAGGCTGGGAATTATGGGATCGGATATGTCTAGCGGTAGGGCAGTGCGTTTAGGATACGTGTGTTGCTCTGGGAAAACAGCCGGCATCTTCGCGGCAGTGATGATGTCTGCTACACAGGGCTTGATTGGTTCCAGGCTGACTGACAGACACCGTCTTGTCTTGACATCATCAGCCGAGACGGCCCTGTGCAATAATATCAGTGTTTATTAAGCGAGCTGTGTTAGTGTGTCCATGTCCATCATTGTAGCGGAGTTCCTTGACCTGAAAATACCCAGATTCCCCGACCGTGTACATGCGCCTAGTTGAAAGCAGTTGAAGCAAGGAAACGCCGAGTCCTGCCTTCTAATGTGTCACTGTCACTGCTTGCTTGCAGCAGCCCAGTCCTTCCACTTCTTGTACTCGGGGTACTCCATGCTGCACTTCTTGCCCCGGTACCGCGTCACCTTGAGGTCTAGGTCCTGCCAGCGCGAGCGGCTGCCCATCCAGCCGGCCTTCCTGGTCAGGCTGAAGAGCGTCTCGTCCTTGGTCCAGCCCTGCTCGGCGGCCACGTCGGGCAGGTAGGTGGAGCCGTAGCGCCGGGCCCGGTCTTGGAAGGAGAGGCGGATGCCGTGCGTGCCAATCTCCCAGTCGTAGGGGTCGTCGAGCTCCTCAAAGTCGGTCAGCAGCGTGACGGCGGCCTGCAGCGTGGGCAGCTCGTCCCTGGAGATGGGCGGGAAGCGGGAGTCGTGCACGGCGGAGATGACGGCGTACTCGGGGATGCCCAGGGACAGCGGCTGGGCCTCGAAGGTGCCGATGCAGCCGCGGAGGGACACGTCGTCGACGTCGGAGACGGTGTTCCAGGTGACGAAGAGGGGCGTGGACGTCGGGCCCAGGGGCAGCGAGGAGGTCGAGGTGGCGGGCGTGGAGCCCGAGGCTGGCGTCCCCAGGGACGAGGTGGACGAGGAGTCGCTGTCGGCGGCAACGCGGCGCAGGGCGGCATCTCGGGGCGCCGAGGCCCCGGCTGGCAGCGACGAGCCGGAGCTGGAGTAGGCGGCCCAGGAGGACTGGACGCGGTCGAGGGAGAGGGGCTTGCGGTCGTCGAGGTGGGCATCGAGGGCCTCGAAGCACATGAGGCAATGCTCGGCGGATGCCATGGTGGGCGAGGGAGGGGTGTCAGTTCAAGCAGGGTTCACTGGAGTATGGGACGAGTTCACGAGCACCACCGCCAGAGGCGACGAGGAGGTGAAGCAGACGGTTGACGACCGGTGGAAGGATGGGGGCGTCAGTCGTCATCCGCTGTGAGGAGTCGTGGTGATGACAGCGATGAGGCGCACACATCCACATCACCCCACCTCGATACCCCGCGATGTGTACTCGTACTCTCGTGGAGTTGAATTGTGCAGGCTGGGTTTGCACAAGTTGTGCACCGCTGTGGTGGAGGTGCTGGGTTTACAGGCGCAGGCGGCTGCGTCAGCAGTTCGGCCCGCGTTTTCGTTGTTCCGCTGCCGACGAAACATGCCAACGCCAGAGGCTCCAGAGTCCAGAGTCTGATCATCTCAACCGGACGCCTCCCGGTCACGGAATTTTCCACTCCTCAGCTCTGCTTGATGCAAGTTGCACTGGATCACGGGCGCCTCGTTGTCTTTTACGCAACAAAACTATGACCGGAACATCAGCCACGCGGTCTGACCGTCCCGTGGGGCCAGAACATGACCGTCGAAGCATGTGAAGCACGCCTGCGTGTCAGCGAGTTGTCGCGTTCAACTCCCACGCTGCCCCAATGGGGCATGGGATCGAGGAAAAGCTTCGTCGCATGAGAGTGTTTGCCAAGACGAACCTATCGGGGGCTTGGACGGGACCCATGAGTCGCTGCGACTGGGCTGTACGCGCAGGGCGAATCGCTGAGCAAGGGGACGACGGGGGTAGCCCGCGTTATCATGGGTTTGGCATGCTTCTGGTCCGGGCTCATCTTGATGCGGAACGGCAAGCCTCCGGTGGCGTCGGAATGGCACTACGAGACGGGCTTGTCTGATGTTCTCGCGAACCAGGGAATGGGAATGACGGCGGGAGGCCAGGTCTACAAATACAGCGAGCGCCGTCGGTAGCTTGCTCATACCCTCTCTGTGCCGCAAACCGTGTTTCTTCTTTGATATCGCCCGCTGTGCAATAACAAGTCCTGTCCTTTCTTCACTCAACGTCGCTTGGGACATGGATGGTCGGTCGGTCGCGGAGTTTGGCTAGAAGGTTGGGACGGGGCACAAATTGGAGTTTTAGAATTGTTTCTAGTGTCAACGCATCAGATTTTGAATGGCAATACTCGTGTTCTCCAATGCTCGATGCAACAGTTGGCTTCGTCTTCGGCGGCCTCGGACGCTCCTGAGACCACAGCGAATCAGTCGAGCAGCTGTGTAGTGCCAGGCCAAGCGGGAAAGTCTGCCCTGTGGATTGCGGTTCGACATCTGCAGAATCCGGTCAGAGCGATGGCCACCAGCAGCAGGCTCGCGGTTGTTGGAGCTAGAGGTTCATGTTTCGATTCAACTTGGCAGCAGATGGGCGGAGTTCCACCTCAGGCCGAGCCCCGCTAAACTCAGCACCACTTAACACGAGCCCAATAGGTGTACGGGGCCACGTACGATATTATATAAGCAAGGAAGGCCACCACCAAATATGTGTACAGGCACCCAGGCACCCAGGCTCGTAGGCATCGCAGGTACGCATCGCAAGCACGTAGGCATTACTACCTAGATTCTTAGGTAGTAGCACACACATTTGGTAGTGGCCTGGGGCCCCATAGGGCCACGGATTAGAGCCATGGGTACCTGTGGCCCTATGGGGCCCCTAGTGGCCTTCCTTGCTTGTACACCTGCAATCATTCATAAGGAAGCTGGCACGAGGCTGAAACGTGGACGGCGGGGGGAGGCGCTGGCGTGCCGCGCCTCGTCGCGACCCGCCTGCAGCCTCCACTCAGGACCTCGCACCTGAGGCTGCCACGTCAACCAGGCCTCGTCGATGCAAAGGTGTTGATCAACCTCGCCTTTCTCAGGCATGCTCTTTACGACCGTGTCCCTTGCGCCATGACCTATCATCCACCATGTCAGTTGATTGCTGCGTTCCGCCTGAAGCAACGCTAACCTTCGCCTGCTACAGGATCGACCCTTCGATTCGCTTGCGACGTGCCATCCACGCTGGGGACGCTCTCCTCGTCAAACGAATTCTCAAGTCCCATCCCTCGCTCCTTCACAATCCGGACCACTCTCTTGCTGGCCTCTCAAACTCGAATCTGCACCTGGCTGCGTCCCTGGGCCACAGAGACATCTGCGAGACGCTGCTCCTCGCGGGACACGAAGACCCATGCCCCGCGCTCAATGACAACCATCAGACCGCGCTCATGTTGGCCGCCGCCGCCGGACACACCGACGTTGTCCATTTGCTCTGCGAGAATAATAGAGACAGCATACTCCGGCGAGACATTAGGGGTCGGGATGCCATCATGGAGGCCAGCATGGGAGGCTGGGACACACCACTCCAGCTCCTGCTGACCTACGTCCCGGGAGGTCCCTACGAGGCGGTGCAGAGGGCAGACACCGAAGGGAATACGGCTCTGCATTTTGCAAGCAGCAATGGGAACCTGCTCGGGCTGCGGACACTTCTAGCTGCAGGCGCAGACGTGGAGAGACGCAACATTTGGAACTGGACGCCGGCTGCATACAGCGCCACGGTCCAGGCTGAGGTCTACCTCAAAGGCTTGGTTTCTGAAGTCGAGAGGCGACATCAGCTGCAAAAAGAAGTCGAGTCGACGAAGAAGGGCGGCGTCGTTCGAGTCGTGCCAGATAACAGCGATGACGATGAGTGAGGCAGAAGCCAGGCGTGCCGGGGCACACGTGGGCGACCATCTGTTCTGCTTGTTTCAGTCAAAGCTAAACAAGTACGGATCTTCCTGTTTGCGTCAAAGGCCGGCCGTGGAGCTGTTTGCTCATCTTTACTGAGGGGGGACTGGGACGGCGGTTCAAGCCGAATGCTTGCCCTCAGTGCCATGTCACTGTGCCACAGATACCAGCAAAGATATTCAGTCCGTCGCCGCGAAATACACGGCAACTTCTGTCACGAATTCCTGCTCGACATGGCTCGGAGGGTGGCACTAGTCTGAGAGGATCTTGGGTTTGCTCGGGGGACACACCGTATGACTGGCGTCGGTGGCCAGAACCACCTGTCGAATGAGATGCACTTAATCAGAGCAATCTCCCACCGACCGACAACATATCACATCAGAGTCTTGGGTGGACTGCGTGACCACTCCGTGTCCGGTGTCGGTGTAGCCACGCATTACGCCAACGCAGGCCGGGATCCGACCGCATCGGCATATGGACTCACAGATGGCCTCCGGAGTCAGGCGGTCGGCTCGGCTGACTGGCCGAGCCATCCAATATGTCGCCGGGATCAGGCGATGGCCTGGCTTGCCGTGATTCCGGACAAGGAGACGCCGGTCTTTGTGATTCAAGATACACATGAGACCAAAGCAGAACGTTTCAACAGAGCGGTCTTACCCAAGAGTCACCGCTGAATCAGGTCATCCGTGGAGAGCTATTTAAACACGGCCCCCCAAACACTTGTCCCTCCGTTCGACCCGGACGGACAGCTCTCGTGTCCTCCTGAGTTTGGGAGACAGCCCACGCCACACATCGCACGCCCGAACCATCTGGACACGGCTTTATGGCTGCACAGTCCTGAGCATCCAGCAATCTCCATGCCCAACCTGCCGCAAGCTCGTTGCCGGACGATAGAGGTCGACGGAGACTTCCTCCCGTCCCCAGCCACAAAGCTCGTGGTCACCCAATATCTGGAGGCCAGCCGCGAGCCCCCTTTCTGGGCTTGGATCGTTGTTGGCGCTTTCTTGGACTGCCACGACCAAGTCATCTGGAGCACCGAGGTGTTTGCTGCTCATCTTGACATCCAGTTCGAGTCAGACGACGAAGAGACGCAGACAGACGTGAATGGTGACGACGCCGTCTCCGATTCATCATCAGGTTCGTCGTTCCACTTGCCTCTGGCTGCGTGTTTGCTTCTCGTCACGGAACCACGACGGCCATGACTGGGTGGCCCTGTTCCCGATGGCTGTCAAGCATGTAGGCATCGCTGGTCAACTAAGCTAATCTATAAAGCAGCTTACTCCTCCAACCTCGAACACTCGGATAGCGAACGTCCCATCCAGCAGCAGCTATCACAGCCACCAGAAGCTCAGCGAACCTTCTTCGTGGAATCGCCAGACATCTACTACCTCAACCCGCCCACGTTCTGGGATCCGACACGTCAAGGTCCGGTCCCAGGTTACTGGCAAGCTGCCTTTGATCAGTCCGCTCAACGCTGGGTCCACACCTGGCAACCTCTTTCTTGAGTTCGCCATCCTCGCCGCCGTCATCCTAACAAGAGCGTCTCTCCGTCTTGTTCAATTTGCGCTCAACATCATGTCCGGAGGATGGAATCCCATCACCGGGCGCGACGAGCGGGGTATACGTCCACCCTTTGCCCCCTGCGGCGCCCCTGTCCCAAGCCAAGGACAGCCATACGTTCATCACCAGGGCGGTCCCGGATATAACTTCGGTGCAGTGCCTCAGTACGGCCCTTGGGCTACCATGGCTTACGGAATGTACAACGCAGGAATCCAGGGGTGGCCTCCCGCGGCCGCCTACCATACCTTGCCTCTGCAGGCCCCAGCCGGTGGCTTCTACGCGCCGCAGACGTTCTCCCACCAGCCGAATGGCACAGGGAACATCTTGCCCCGGCAGCCACAGCCGTTGCCGGTCATCGACCCGAACATGCCCGCCGCACAGATGACCAACTCGTCCGGCGGTGTGGGCTGTGAACCCGGCTACAACTATTTCTTCCCAGCCGAGCATACCAAAGTCCATGCGTTTAAAACAGACATCCCGCCATGGCAGTTGCCTGCTACCGCCCAGATCCCGTTCGAGGCAGCACATGTCCCCTGCAATACGACATTTGCCGAGCTCATGAAGGGCTTTGGGGCTACCAACCCTACGCCGAAGAAGAATAGGGTGTTTGAAATCATGAGCGGCGGCGGTGGGAAGTGGTACAAGGGGCTGGAAATCAACGGGGGCGATAAGGAGGCCATGAAGAAGACGATCGGTGAGGTCGGATGGGATGCTACAAGGACTGGGCTAGTCGGCCAGAAGCCAGTCGTGTGCTTGTGGTTCTGTAAAAGCTAAGCCATGGAAAGGGTCATGGGGTCGAATGGACGCTTGGGATTGATCTGACTGGAGGCCTAGGGCTGCTGGTTTGAAGGTCTTCAGATTGCATGGTGTTTTCGGCTAGGGGGCGGCACGAGTTTGTCAGCTTCGCATCTTACGTCGCTTGTGCGTGGTCGAGCTAGCTGGACGTTTTCAGATTGTGAATTCTTGGGGGCGATGGGGAGTCTGGCGAGCACTCGTGGTATAATGTCATGGCACCTCGCCCCACGGCCAGAGGTTCATGTGCGGGGAGTTAAGGTTGGCAAGACTGATAATTACTTCTCTTCGAACCTTGTGCCCGGCGAGCGTGTTGTCCATAATGGTGTCGAAAGTGCCGTGACATCAGAGCGATTGTGTGGCTGGGGCGAGACCTGAGCTGATGGCTGCGATATAAAGTATGTAGCAGCTATTGGACAGATGGTCGTTGGATTCTGCCAAGGGCCGCACGCGCTTGAGATGCAGATGCCATGTGGTTATGACGGTTTCTGTGTGTCGTCCAGACGCCGTGCTTGGTTACATCGTTTCTGGCACCCAGTCTCTCGGGACGGCGCATCGTGAACCTTGTTCGCGCCCGCCAAATTACATCATCACCATCGGAGTGTCAGATTCCGGAAAGGGGCAGATCCCGCGGTTGACGTCTGACAACGTGATGCGCAGGTAGGCGTTGACGATCTCTCAGACTCTCACGACAGGCATGGCAATCCTTCTGCAAAGCCCAATTGACCATGCTCAGCGGCGGCAGGCTTGGCAACTCACCCTCCACGTGACAATGTCAAAAGGGGCTCAATCATTAGGAGACTCATGTCAGGCGCCTGGTAGGGACAACTGCCATGAACGCCACGTTGGACGTGAGCTTAGACGGTGCTTGGACGTGTGTTTTTTAATCAAAGCTGATTGAATCTGCAATTGGGAGACCACGCAAGTAGGTGAGCTGCAGCTTCCAGCTTTCTTCTTTATGGGATGGGAAGGGTTTCACTGCTTCCCCCGATCGTCAATTAGCTAGGTTGAGGCAATTCGAGCGCAAAATTCAGCTGGTGGTCCACCGCGGGACGTGTTGCGTGTCTTCCGTGGCTCGTAATGCCTTCTAAAGGAGGACTGCGAGGACGCGTGTGCGGTATTAAGGGCAGGAAGCCAGGCGTGCGAGATATCGTGGCCCCAATTGCAGATCCCCCAGATCCCCCAAGCCATCAACTTAATAACAGCATCGGCGGCATCAACAGCGGTACAACCGTGGCATTGAGGGCAGGAAGTTGGGTGTGCAAGGTACCGTCGTCCCAGTGTAATTTCAAATCCCCTGAACTAGGTATCAATTCAATAGCAGCGTTAGCGGCATCAACGGCGGCGCCAGCGGCAATATCATCAACATCGTCGTCATCGTGTAGTATTAAGGGCAGGAAGTTAGGCATACAAGATACCGTGCCCCCCTATCCGTAGAGTGGTTTCAGATCCCCCAGCTATTCATTCAACAGCAGCATCGGCTGCAGCAACGGCGGCGTCTCTCTCGAGTCTCGAGCTTCATCCGGTCCAAGGGCTCGGCAGCTTTGCTTACGCCTATGACAGTAGTCTTCTACTGGCATCGGGTACTGTTACTACATGACCAATGTTGAACCTGCCCAAGAATAGCCAATTCTTGGAGCAAGTTACATGCCATGGCTGAAAGTGCTTGAACTTGACAAGACACGCTATTCAACGAGTCAATGCCGAAATCGGTGAACGGACATGTCGTCTTCTTCAACACCAAGCCACCAGACATCAACACGGACATGCGTCCCCATGTCAGCTGCATCATGTGCAATAGCCAGAATCGAGGCCCTCTCCGCGTTCGTCTGGCCCAAGCTCCCCTTGAACCGGGCGGTCGTAGCCTGTTGCATGCCCATCTCTGGCCAATTGTGACTCTGCCCGCATATCGTGATGCTTCCCCAGGACGGACAAGACTGGACCCTGGAAACTTGATGCATGCATCGTCTCCCACATCACGCGTTTCCCCCACAGCTAAATGACTAGAGTCAAGTTTATCGATAGTCTACGGCGGCGCATCTCAACGTGCCAGACAGCGCCCAGGACCCATTGTTGGGCTCAATAGTCGAGTCGTGGCGTCGCTTGTTGAACAAGAGTCATGCGCGGGGCAACCCCCATCCCATCCCATCCCGGCGGTCTGGGCAATGGATTCAGGCTTCGCTCGAAGCCCGTGATGGAAAGGAAGCAACATTGGACCCATAGCCAACAGGCACCAGTATTCCCATCGCCAGGCATCCGCTTTCCGGCCAACCGCCGTCTCACGGGCGTCTCGCCCTTGGCAACACGGATCGCCAAGGTGGATATTGCGTATAGCCAAACGAGCCAACAAAAAGTGGAATGCACGCCCCAGCAGATGTAGCTAGTAGTGGGATATATATGCGTAGATTGCGACACACCCCCCCTCAGATTAGGAGGTTCTGCCGGGATGATGTAAAGGTCCGGTGTTGTAACCGCTGGCCCTGTCTGTGCGGGCTGGTCTATAACGATAGCTGCGGATCGATGGCGCTTGTGGCCCATGGCTGATCTCTTAGCTAATAGCGTTGAAAACTTGGTTCCGGTGGCTGGCGGGAGTCGAACTTTGTGATCTCTTGCTAGTTGTAGTCGTGACTCGTGAAGTTACTGGAGGGGACTAGTTCCTCCTTCCGGGCTGATGCAGCTGTAGCTAGCAGTGGCGTACGAGTATACCTGTATAAGGTATACGTGTGGAGAGGCGCGACTAGCCCGCAGTCCATTAGCGGACATGGGGGCTGCGGAGGGAGCATGGACGATTTGCTTGCTGTGTTTGCATCGACGGACGCATCAGAGGCGCCGGTCGTCCTTTGGCCTGAGCGACGGACGCGCGCAATCCTGCTGCATGACGAGATGGGCGACTAGCCCAGGTACAGCCGCAGAGACGAGTCGTCAGACGCATGCAGAAACAGGATTCCTCGCAGGCTCAGCCCAGCGTCTCCGCGGTGGGTTCTGGACTAGGCATGGAGTTGCAGAGACGCACGTAGATCCGGGACCAGCCGCCTGTTTATGCCGGTGCGGTGACCAGAGCGTTTTGTTGTTCGCGGCGAAGGTCCAGAGCAAACAGCGCCGTACTCGTATTCAGGTCCGGTTGCCGGACCCCGAGACAACAGCCAGCCACCCAGACGTCCAAGACACTGTAAAAGGGGTTTTAGGTACGGAGTAGTACTCACCAGACGCACAATAGTGGCCCGGACCAGCGGTGCAAAGCAGCGGGTACACAGCCGGCAGTATTTGCCGTCGCAGGGACGTGACGTTGTCGTGTACATCGTGGGGCACGAAGTATTGCTCCCAGGCCCTCGGGAGCAGCCTCTTCTGGCGAGCCCGATGGCGTCGGGCTGCTGCAGATGGCGCGCTGGTGGTCTTCGCTTCCATGGACCGCTGGGCCAATGGCTGTGTCGTTTTGTGCATGGCATGGCGCAAGCTCCCGCATGTTTCTGGGGAGATGTTTTGGTGAGTGCACCGGCCACATTCAGCATCACGTGCGACGCACGCGCAAGTCAGGTACCTCGTGCTTGTTCGCGCCAACCTTGGACCGCATCTGCGCCTCATTCCATGATGCTTTCGGCCATTCCAACGCTCCCAAATCGCCAGCACAGCACGGCCGTCGCGGACCGAGAGCAAGACCGTCGTTCGTGTCGTCGAGCCGGACGCCCAAGACGCTGCAGCTGCAGCACCACCACCAGAGCGGCATCGTGTGGTGCCACTGTGGATGCACATCGACGCAGCGAATGGCGAGGCCCTGCCATTCCCTGCTCGCCAATGGGAGCGGCACTAGGCCGTATTGTGATAATTATCCGCAAGACTGCCGCAGCGCCGCCTCTCCCTGCCGCCTCTCCACCGCCGTCCCTGCTAGCAGGGATGCTTGCAGGGGAGGACATCGGGCGCCACTTTTCAAGATCAGGCAACAGAATAAACGGCAGCCGTCGCGAGAGGCGGCTTCTCATCAGCACAGGACGAGCTCGACTGCGCTGGCGACCGACGCTCCAGTGCCCGGATGCGGCCGCCGCTCGGCCGAGAGATTGTCTTTACCAGAGCATCGCCAAGAGGCGTCTTGCCTGGGACTTGTTCATCCGAAAGCGCGAGAGGATAGATACGTACCTTGTACTTCGACGCCTGGAGTAGCGGCAGCCCTCCCTGGTGCGAGGGCTTTCAGACATCCAGATGGATGGATGAATGGATGGATGGAGGGCCGTGTTCGCTCGTTCTCTGCTCATGCCCCGGACCCACAGCCGACGGACGGCCCTCGGCGCATGCCAGAGCGTCCATTCAACGGTCGAGGAATCCTGCTGCCTGCTCGCACACATGTCCACGACCACGGCGCCGCATCGTTCGACGGTGGCGTATTCCTAATAAGTAATAACCAACGCTCTGGAGAAATTCCAGATGCCCGTGGATGCGGGAGAAAATCCTTCGACGCCGAAGCCACGACGCGGTGCTTATTGGTGTCTTTGACGAAGCCGGCCATGCCCATGCTCGCCTGTCACCGAGGTGTGGCCAGTGCCAGCGCGGTTGGCATGGGGCAACATGTTACTTTTCGCTGTACGCAAACGGTGGGCACAACGGCGACAGACTTTGCGTCTGCTGTCCTGTCCTCACGTCACAATTACTCTGTCGACCGACTTGAAGTCGCTGATGTGGTGTCTCTCAGTCGCAGCCATCGGACCGAAGTTGGCACAGCCGCCAGGCCGCCCAGGGCGTGGCTTGAGGGACAAGGGAGCCCCCTGGCAGGGAGCAGCGGGAGTTGAGTGCCTGCTGCACACCGACGTAGGGGGCGTCTGCTTATTGCACCGCCGCGCCCGTGGACGATGTGCCGCCCACGGGGACGCCGTCCGCCATGGCGTTGGGGTTCTGGAGTCAATCTCTGCCAAGGGCTGCGGGGATGTGGAGAGCGGCGTCTTGATTGGGGAACTGACGGCTGCTCCCTGGGGCCGCACGGGGTAGCATGGCGTGTGGGTGGCGCCCGGGACGTGGTGTGCGAGTCGACCGCGTCCAACGGCTCACACAAGACAGCCTTCGTTTTGATCATCGTCGCTTTGGGCTCGGGCTGTCAGCTCACCTCGCGCCGCATACGGCACAGGATGGTGGTATCCACATCCGGCCATTGTATCCAGGCGGCGGGATGCGGTGGAACGGGCCAGCATGGGATGCGTACTTTGTTGGTCCGCCTCGTCTCCCGTCAGCGTCTCATGGGCAAGCCCAGTCCCAGTCCCAGTGGCTGCTCACACGCGACCACCCCGGAACTGCTGCTTCTCTCCCTCTCATCCCCCACGACTACTTTAATCCCCATCCCTCCCCCGCTGCTTCTCCATCCATCCGTGAAGCTGCACACTCTCCCTCACTACGGCACCAGATCCGCCCTCGTTGGGATTCGAGATTGGAAGAACAAGCCAGCCACCGAGGAGACGTGACACCTGCCCCCAATGGCAGACATCAGGTTCGTCCGCACCTGTCAACCCTACACAACCTGCCGTGGAAGCACGATGCTGACGCGCGACTCGCAGCCCAACGCCCAAGGGTCGCCACGGCGAGAACTTGGAGGAGAAGGGTGTTACTCACACCGAACAGATTGACATGAGCAGAAACCTCCAAGCCAAGTACGTAGCGACCGACTTGAGCGGCGACCCGGAAGCGCCAGATCTAACGAGCGACAGGATTCGCAATCCGCTCGAGGGCATCCCTCGTGAGCAGCTAATGCGCGACGTCGAGGCTTTCGCCGAGTACAGAGGCCTGCAAGATCATGTCGATATACTGAAGAAGGGTGCCCTCGTCGCACAGAATCCCGGCGACGTCTACTCCATCGACGGCCCTGAGAAGCTCAACCAGGACGAGCTCGAAGTGCTCGACATCGAGGCCAAGCACAGGTGGCGCATGCCCATGAGGCTGTTCCTCACCATTGCCACCTGCTCCATCGGCGCCGCTGTCCAGGGCTGGGACCAGACTGGAAGTAACGGAGCCACCATTTTCTTCCCGGACTACTATGGAATCGGGGACAAGCACAGCGACAGAGACGCCCTCATCGTCGGTCTTCTGAACTCTGGTCCTTATATCGGTAGCGCGTGAGTGGCCGGCCGAGTCTCCGTGTCTTTCGAGGGACCGGACGCTGACTTGCCTGCTCCAGATTCCTCGGATGCTGGCTCTCTGACCCCCTCAACAACTGGTTTGGCCGTCGAGGTGAGTTCGCCGCCCAAACTCCGTTGCTTGACCCTCACGTCTGCCTCGCAACCTGACTCTCTGTACCAGGCACCATCTTCTTCGCCGCTCACTTCTGCATCTGGCCCGTCATTGGGTCCGCTTTCTGCCACACCTGGGAACAGCAACTGGCCTGCCGTCTGCTGATGGGTATCGGTATGGGTGCCAAGGCTTCCACTGTGCCCATTTATGCCGCCGAGAATGCTCCCGCTTCCATCCGAGGAGCTCTGGTCATGTCATGGCGTATGTGCTGCCCTCGGTAACCTTGATCAGTTCTTGTTTACTAATGTCCAGGACAGAGATGTGGACCGCGTTCGGTATCCTGCTTGGAACTGCCTTTAACCTGGCCGTCTTCTACGTCCCCGATATCAACTGGCGACTGATGCTTGGTGAGCGATGGCCCAATCAAGATTTCCACTGAGCCGAGTTACTGACGACCGTCCCCCAGGCGCTCCCTTCCTCCCAGCCGTTCCCCTGCTGTTGCTCATCTACCTGTGCCCCGAGTCTCCCCGTTGGTACATGAAGAAGGAGCGCTATGTCGACGCTTGGAAGTCCATGCTGGTGCTCCGAAACCATGAGATCCAGGTCGCCAGAGACATCTACTACATCAGCGCCCAGCTCGAGATTGAGAAGGAGATCATTGGCAAGACCACCTACGTCACCCGCTTCACCCAGCTCTTCACGATTCCTCGCGTTCGCCGCGCCAACCTGGCCGCGTTCACGGTCATGATTGCCCAGCAGATGTGCGGCATCAACATCATTGCTTTCTACTCGACCACCATCTTCGTCGATGCCGGCCTCGGAAACTTCAAGGCCATGATCGGTTCTTTCGGCTTCGGTCTTGTGAACTGGCTGTTTGCCTTCCCTGCCTTCTGGACCATTGACACTGTAAGCCGGATCTTATCTGTCGAAATGAAAGGACGACGGTCGCTAACAGCTCCACTAGTTTGGCCGAAGAAGCCTGCTTCTGTTCACCTTTCCTAACATGGTAGGTTGCGTCGACCTCGAACTCTCCCTAATCGTGCACGCCCTCTAACAGCATGCCTAGTTCTGGACTCTTCTCGTCGCTGGACTCTGCACTCTCTTGCCTATGGGTACCGAAACAGACCCGAACTCGGTGCGCACAGGCCTGGTGTGCTTGTTCGTCTTCCTCTTCGGCGGTACGTAAACTCCCTCCTATCGGCTACTTTGGACTTGGCGCTGACGTTGCATCACAGCCTTCTACTCGCCCGGTGAAGGCCCTGTCCCGTTCACCTACAGTGCCGAAGTCTACCCCCTCTCTCACAGAGAGACTGGTATGGGTTTCGCCGTCGCCACCTGCTTGTTCTGGGTATGTCTCCCATCTCACGTCTTGGAAATGCCCTCGCTAACCCCTCCAAGGCTTCCGTTCTCGGAATGACGTTTCCCTTCCTGCTCAAGCAGCTGCACACGGTCGGCGCCTTCGGTCTATACGCAGGATTCAACGTGGTCGCCTTCATCATGATCTTCCTCTGGGTGCCGGAAACCATGCAGCGTACCCTGGAAGAGCTGGACTGGGTGTTTGCCGTCCCCGTCCGCACGTTCGCCTGGTACCAGATCACCGAGACGATTCCCTGGTGGTTCAAGAAGTACGTCTTCTTCCAGCGCAGCGCCACCCGGCCGCCGCTGTACCACTTCGAGAAGGTCGCCTCGGCGAACAGGAACCCGCCGGTCAGCAAGGGCCCCCACTCCGACGACGACAGGAAGTACTGAGGAGCGGAGAGCTGACGACCACCGGCACATGTCGTGGGGGGCGCGTGCGCACATAGTTTGACGCCCCATCATGTCTTGTTTGGTTTGTGGCATACGATGGCGACGGCGGCACCTGTAGCCCCTTTAGTCTCTACTTGGCTTTGGGGTCATTGCATGCTCGTGCCGAAAGTTGTCATGAAATCGTTACGGATTACAAAGTTGCTCGGTTGATTTTTTCTTCTTCTTCTACTTTATTTACGCTACGGCACTGTTTATAGTTGGACCTGGGGTTCATTTAGACCAAGTCAGGTAGATAATGAACTGCAGTTGCACATGATTCATCGCTTGTGGTGCGTGACTCCTTTGTATCGATCAAGTTTAGGTTCGTCGTGCAGCAGGTAAGGAAGAGTCCCTTTCACTGGCAGTGATGCCCAGGTCGTGCCTGCTTTGTGAATGCGTGCAGGGCGGCGTGCTTTTCTGATTGAACAGCCAGATGATCCGTGAATATCGATGCCATGTTTGCTCAGTCCAGCCCCTGTGTCGCAAACTGACAGGCCTCGCCGCCACAAAGGGATTCACGGCGCTCCGGCTTAAATATCCCAAGACGCCATGGACCTCCATGCATCCCTACTGCAAGGACAAGGCCCGATCCAACCTGCAGACTCGGCAATTACGATCCATCGTCAAGCGCACCGAACCCCTGCTCCACCAAGCCGTACGCCCGGACCATGCCGGGCGCAACCCACGACCCGGAGGAGGGGGAACGCATCACCGCCGCGACGGTCGAGCGCGTCGAGGAGCTCGTCAGGACCAACGCGGACTACGCAGAGGTGTTCAACAAGCTGCCCGACCTGACGCGCCCCACGGCCGCGGAGACGGGCTCGCGGCACAGCCAGGCGTGCGTCGAGGAGCAGCGGCGCGACCTGTGCGCCTGGGTCGCGGGCGCGGCGCGGGCCAGGCTCTACGGCGTGCAGGGCCCGGACATTGGGGGCGCCGAGTTTCGCTGCACGTGCATTGGGGCCGGGCAGTTGCTGCAGGGGAAGATTGGGGAGCTGGGGGGAGGGCGGTATGAGGTTGGATGGGTCACGACGGCATCGTAGCGGCGTGGGTCGACTCATCTTGTCGCGTCCATCTTTGCTCTCATTGCCGTCGCAGGGCGGTTCGAATCGATCAAGTACTGGGAGAGGGTTGCAAGACGACTGGCTAGGCTCTCAATGCAGACCCCTGTCCGCTGCGGCGCGTGACGGCCCTGGACGGCCGTGGACGAACTCGGCAGCTCATGTGACGTACGTGTGGTCCGATCTTGGGATGAAAAGCTTTAATCGATCTAGGAACTGAGATGAAGGGGTCTAGTCTGGTGGCTTTCGTCAAAAGCCTTGAAGCAAGGGGTTACCAGACAAGTCAATATATATACAGAGTATTAAATTTCAAGCAAAACCAACGTTTATTGGGTATCATGGTCTATAACCCGTCCTCCTGCTTCCTCTTTGCCCTCATGACCGTCGCGTGGCGCTTCGAGTGGTACCTCACGTCGTCGGGGTACAGAGGATTCCACACTGTATCGCAGACCCTGCACTCCGCAAAGGCCGCTTGCGCCGAGAGGTTCAGCGTCATCTGCACTGTGGGCGCTTTCTTCGTCTTGGCCGTTCGGCTAGGCCTGGTCTCGTCTGAACTCTTGCCCCCTTTCGTCTGGTTCAGACGGTTGTCTCCGCCGTCGCGCAACGGACCGCTCCGGTCTTTGCGGCTGCTCCCGTTGTCTTCATCACAGCCGTCTCTTTTCCTCTCGTCCGCGTCCCCTTGGCTCTGCCCATCTATGGGATCCCTGGGGGCGTCGCTCAACGGGGATGATGTGGCGCGGAGCCTCAGCAGGCGTGGCTTTCGTTTTGGGCGGTTCGCCGTCGAGGGCAATGGCGAAGGGGCCAATTCCTTGGGACCCTCGACCGTGTCGGTCGATAATACACCGCGTTCACGCGGCAGAAGAGGCTTGAAGTAGCTCAGGATGGACGACGGTTTCGGTGCCTCTCCTTGGACGGACTGCGCTGAGCTCTGGTGGTCTTTGTGTGCCTGCCCAGAGGCTCGATCCTTTGGGGAGGGCTCGGATTGTGTAGGCGCCAGGGCATTCCCATCTCGTGCTGGGTCGTCGGCTCCCAGGCGCGCCCTCTTCGACGGCGGTTCGCCACGCGGTTCGGGCGTCGAGATGGATCGCCTGCCGTACGTCCGCAGCGGCTTGTCGCGCTTCCGCGACGGGTTGTGCGCCATCCCCGGCTTCGTTCTGCGACGCGTTAGCCAGCACTTCCACGGCATTGCTACTGGAACCACCGCCCATACATGGCATATTCCGTCGATGAATTAGGCATTACGACTTTGTTCGCCGACGATGGAGGCCGCGTGCGCGTGCGCGTATGTAAGGTGAATGTCGGCGACTCGGCGCTCGCTCAGCGCATGACAATGTCTCGTAAGAAGGTTGCTTTCCAAAATTGAGAATATGATGCCAGCGAGAAGTGACATGAACAAGCTGCAAGGCTTGGGGTTGTACGCGAGACGGATTGTCTTGAAAAATGGGAGGCAGAGATACATGTGTAGTGCGTGCCCCACGTCGATCAAGACGCGACGCGACGCGACGCGACCTGACCCATCCACACTTTACGCGATGTCACATGCCAGCCCGCATAAACCACCAAAGCTCCCAACCACAACCAACATGTGGAAGCCAGCTTTGTAGGTCTACTGCGATATTCAGTTTGCGCCGCCAGACCGATGATTTCAAACACGATTAATGCAGTGATTGGCCTGAAAGGCCACGTTTCCAGTACACATCTGTGCAGGTCAGGTTGCTTCGTAACTTGTTCATCAGGCTTGCAACATGAGCTCAAGTTTCTGGCTTTGTTGCCGCTGCCGTTCTCTTCCTCACTGCACCATCTGTGCCGTCCTCTTTTCTCCTCAACAGGACAGTCTTGTCGTCCACATCGCCCTCATCGCCCTCGGCTTGTCCCACCACCCACGTCTGGACCACCTCCTTGACCTCCTTGACAGCCTTTTGCCTGGATTTCGACTGGCTCATCCTCCATACGTAGCCCTGATACACACCCACCTCTGCAATCGCGACGACAATGCTCCCGCCCATGGTGAGAAACAGCCGTGCGGGCAGACTCCACCACCGCGCCAACACCCACAGCGTGGCCGCAACGCCGATGATGCTGACGAGGAAGTTGAGGATGAGCAGGACCTGGCGGTGCACCTCGCTGAGGGTGACGTCGTCGTCTCCGAGATCCGCATTACTCGTCGGGCGGTTCACCGCGGCGAAGGATTGCGCAGCCGTCGGGAAGCGGTCGTTGAACGTCTCGACGCGAGGGGGCGGGTTGACCATGCGTTCGTAGGCGCGCGCGGCCTCTTCACGGCGGAGACGGGCCATGAGGGCCTTGTATTCATCAGACTACAGAGCGAATCATGTCAGTAATCGTTTAGGGCCGTGCAGGGCGCGGGGGGCACAAACCGGCTGGGGCTTTGGCGGAGGAGGTGGGACGTAGACCCGGGACCCTTGAAGGAGCTTCTCCAGGCTGTGCGGCGAATGTTGCGATGATTGTAGCCTCTTCCACAGGTCGACAACCTGGCCGTGAGATATGGGCCTGCCAACTGCAGGCTCGGCCAACGAGGGCTCGCTGTCGTATGTTGCCTGCACCTCGCCGTCATCGCGAGTATGGGGGGGCTCGTTCGTCGTCTGCAGCTCGCGCAGCTTGTTCAATCCGTCCACGATGGACGGCGTCATCGTAAGGCGCACCATCTTGGCCCGGATCAGGTACGCAGTCGGCGGTTTCCACTTGCATCCGCACGTGGGCCTCGGGCGAACGCGGCGCTCACGATGTCGATGTCGGGGTCATGGAGAGCTCGAACGTCGGTCCATGACGATTGTTAGTGGCAGGCTGGCAGCCTTAGGTAGGTACCTAAGGTACGTGGGCTCCAGCTGCTTCAGCCGCGCTCAGTGCCGCACGTTATCGGCACAGCGACGAATTACAGCGCGCTTCACGCCTGAGGCTCCAGGCATGGGCAGCAGCCAATGGAATCGAGCGGCCGCTCTGCGGCAGAGCTCAGCTCCACCGGTTCCGGCTGAATCCGTGCCGCCGCTTTAGTCGCACACGCTGCTGCGCCCAAGGAAAAGTTCAGCGACATCGTCGCAGCTCATCAAAGCCCTCAGGTCTCGCACCGCCGACCAATTGGACCCGTGTCGACGGCCACAGCTCCCCCGAACATCGCCAGGCTTCGTCGTATTATCCATAGCCTCTCCTGCGCCCTGGGTCTGGCAGAGCCGCACCCGGCCCGCCGCGATGCAGCTCCGTCCAGGAGCCGCGATGCTCCGCGACGCCGTCATCGCCAGCAGGATCACGGCGCCGACGTGTGTGCTGTGCCGATTCCCGTTCCCCCCCTCGAGCATACACCGCGCGAACATACACACCTCTCGGCGGCGGGACTCGGCATGGGCCGCCGCCGTCCAGGTGGCATCCAACGTGGTGGGAAATGTCGTCAAGAAGGCGGCCAACGACGGCATGGCCATTGACCCCCTGCGAACCGTCGCCAAGGAGATGAAGTTCCTAACTGGCAACATCCGGAAGCTCCTTGGCTCCGGCCACCCTTCTCTCGACCGAGTCGCCAAGTACTACACCCAGGCCGAGGGCAAGCACGTGCGGCCGCTCATTGTGCTCCTCATGAGCCGAGCCACCCACCTCTGCCCCAAGAATGCCCACCCAGAGCTCGCCCAAAGCGCGAGGGCCATCGACTCGTCAATATCCCCTGTTCAGGTCCTGGCCGACGTCAACCCGTCGGCCATGCCGTTGACGTCGAGGGAGCCCGAGATGCCCGAGGAGGGAACTCTCGACATCCTCCCGAGCCAGCGACGGCTGGCCGAAATCACAGAGCTGATCCACACTGCCTCTCTCCTACACGACGATGTCATTGATCACTCAGTCTCAAGACGCGGATCCCCCTCGGCCAACCTGGAGTTTGGCAACAAAATGGCCGTCCTCGCCGGTGACTTCCTCCTCGGACGAGCATCCGTCGCTCTGGCACGGTTACGGCACATCGAAGTCGTCGAGCTGCTCGCCACCGTCATCGCGAACCTGGTCGAGGGCGAGTTCATGCAGCTGAAGAATACGGAGCGCGACGAGCGAAGCCCCAAGTGGTCCGAGGAGACGCTGAGCTATTACCTCCAAAAGACGTACCTCAAGACGGCTAGTTTGATTTCCAAGTCATGCCGCGCTTCCGCGCTGCTTGGTAACGCCGACACCACGACGGTCGATGCGGCCTATTCCTACGGGCGGAATCTGGGACTGGCGTTCCAGCTGGTGGACGACATGCTGGACTATACTCGAAGCGGCAAGGACCTAGGCAAGCCTGCTGGCGCCGACTTGGAGCTGGGCCTGGCGACAGCACCGCTGTTGTTTGCCTGGAAGCAGAACCCAGAGCTTGGGGCGCTAGTCGGCCGCAAGTTTGAGCGGGAGGGAGACGTTGAGAGGGTAGGTTGACCATGACCTCGGCGTGAAGGCTGGTGCCTCGCTTGTTGGATATTGTGGCTAATGCATCGCAGGCCCGCGAACTAGTGCTCCAGAGCGACGGCATCGAGCAGACGCGTGCCCTGGCACACGACTACTCGGACAAGGCCATTGCCGCCATTGCCGATTTCCCCGACAGCGAGGCCAAGGACGGGCTTATTGAGATGGCCCAAAAGACCATCAAGAGACAAAAGTAATTCGACAACGAAGAGGGGAGCAATAGGGCGGGTGTCCCGCACCGTGTATGATTACTGTACTTGCATGCGATATGTGACAGAGACGGGCGAGGCGGCGCTGTGCCTAGGCGGTTGGAGACGTGCGGAGGAGTGAACTTGCATGATCCGGAAGCATTTGGCTATACAGGTAGAGGTAGAGACGGCGCTGGTGGTTTCGCTGCAAGGGTTGACGGTCATGATTACGGAAAGGATGTGTGGGCTTTTAGATATAGCCGCGCCAGCTCAATCTCAGGGTCCAGCGTTATCAATGGGAAGCGCATGTTCTTAGGTCGCCCTCTGGCGTGATCTGTTGCCTCGAGAAGCCGTTATGTCAGTCTGGGTGTCTGCAGTCTCCCGACATGGCTTTGACCAGGAGGGTTCGTGAATCAGCTTCTTGGCAACAAAGCCCGCCACACCATCCAAAACAACACGAGTTCGTCCAAATAAACGAGATTTAATACCTCGAAAAATGTATACAAATGTGACCTAAAGGATTTAAACTCCTGCTATTTCCTGGGTCCGCTTTTGCATAGTATTTGGCAGTGGCACTCGATCGCAAGCTTACCTATGCCATGGTTGACGCGCTGAGGCGTTTCGGCCAGGTCCGACGACTGACTGGGCTCTTGCCCCGCCACGGGAAAGCTGAGGTGTGATGGGGAGACTCGCGATTCTTCCTGTAAATGCAGTGTTGCATGTGGGATAAATGGAAAACGGGTGGTGGATCGGGCGATGTCGCGCACAGAAAAGCAACTAGCCGATGATGCGCATCGTCTCGTCATGGTCCCGTACAAGCACTCGGCCAAACAAGCCTGATGTCCAGGCTCGGCGCCGGCCGATGATGGTTGGCGTTGCTCGTAGGTATGTCTTTCAGCCTTATCTAGTGACACGTCTCTGTCCTCCACAATCCCTCTCTCGCTCTCGGGAGCCTACTGCCATCATGACGGCAGCCGAGTTCCCAGTCGCAGGGCCCCTCACCGTCCTCGTGTCGACCCGTGCCGTCCTCACCCTCCCCGACGACACCCTCATCCTCTCCCCCGCCGCAATCTCCATCTCGCCCGCGACGGGCAAGATCGTCGCCGTCGCCGCAGAGGTCCTCCCCGAGAGCAGCTTCCCGCCCGGCACCGTCTACGTGGACCACTCGCCGAAGCTGCTGCTGCCAGGGCTCGTCGACGCCCACGTCCACCTCAATGAACCGGGGCGGACCGAGTGGGAGGGCTTCTGGACGGGCACGCGCGCGGCGGCCAGCGGCGGCGTGACGACGGTGGTGGACATGCCGCTCAATGCCGTCCCGCCGACGACGACGCTCGGCGGCTTCGAGGAGAAGCTGCGGGCGAGCCGCGGCCAGTGCTGGGTGGATGTGGGCTTCTACGGGGGCGTGATTCCGGGGAACGCGCACGAGCTGAAGCCGCTCGTCGAGGCGGGCGTTCGGGGCTTCAAGGGCTTCTTGATTGAGTCTGGCGTAGGTGCAGTCTCTGTACGTTTGCTCATGGACGAGGCTGATGAGATGTCGTGCAGGTTGACGAGTTCCCGGCCGTCTCATCCGAGGACGTGGCCCTGGCCATGGACACGCTCAAGGACAGCCCGACGACACTCATGTTTCACGCCGAGATGGCTCCCGCCGAGGCCAACGGCACCCAGGCAGCGCCGAGCGGAGATGTCACGGCCTACAAGACATTCCTCGACTCGCGCCCTCCATCGTACGAGACGTGTGCCATCGAGGAGATCCTGTCGCTAGCACATGCAGCGCCGTCACTGCACCTGCACATCGTTCACTTGTCAGCCACACAGTGTATCCCGCTGCTCAGAGCCGCGAGGTCCAAAGGCGTCAACATCACGGCCGAGACGTGCTTCCACTACCTCGGGCTGTCGGCCGAGGAGATTGCACAAGGCGACGCTCGACACAAGTGCTGCCCTCCGATCCGAGAGGGCAAGAACCGCGATGGCCTGTGGGAGGAGCTCGCGGCGGCGGACTCGTGCATCAAGACGGTCGTGTCGGATCATTCGCCCTGCACACCAGAGCTCAAGCTCCTGCCCGAGCACCTACACAAGACCCCCGAAGCAACGCCAGCCGCGAGGCAAAGCGGCCACAAAGCATCCCCCGGCGACTTCATGGCAGCCTGGGGCGGCATCTCCTCTGTCGGCCTGGGCCTCCCCATCCTGCACACGGCCGCCAGGCAGCGCTCCTCCCCGCCCGCCTCCGGGGCGCCCACGATAACGGACATGGTGCGCCTGTGCAGCCAGGCGACGGCGGCGCAGGTCGGGCTGGCGCACCGCAAGGGCGCGCTGCGGGCCGGCATGGACGCCGACGTGTGCGTCTTCGACGACGCCGAGGCGTGGACGTTTGCGCAGGGCGACATGCGCTGGAAGAACCGCTGCTCGCCGTGGGAGGGGCACGCGTTCACGGGCCGCGTGCGGGAGACGTGGCTGCGCGGGCGGAAGGTGTTTGAGCTGGGGGCGGGGAGGGCTGGGTTTGTCGTGGAGGAGCCGTTTGGGCAGTCGATTACGGAGAAGAGGACTGTGTGAGGCTCATCGCTGCAAGGCACAGCATGGACGGACGTCTGGATGTGGTGTTGAAGAACAGGGAGGACGGCGAAGGGACGTGCGAGGTAGAAATGCTTGAGACGAGGTGCTAGTTGGCCAAGGGCACGCGGCATATGAGCAGAAACTACACTCAAGGTATCTCGTGGACATCTCGGATAGGAACACGAATCCGAAGTGTATGGATGGATTCGCATTGTTCCCGGCAGAATCTCAAGACAGACGCGCGACACGTGCTGGGTGGGTTGTGGTGGCTGTCCTGTTGTGGGGCCGCCTCGGAACAATGCCCTTATGGCAAATAATAAACGTGTTCGGAGTATCTGCGGCCATAGATTAGCTGGGAGATCGTCAGACTGAAGTTAAACTTCAATCCTACGGATGCCTATCTGAAGGTCGTGTGTTCGAGTCACACTGGCCGCATTTCTTTTTGCATTTCTGCGTCGTCGGAAGTTCTGATCTTGCCTACTATTTCTTCACTGATGTTCGTTTTTATTTGCAACATCTACAATCCCTTTTACGTCGTTTCTGTGTCCTTTGCTGGAGACGGCTTTTTTCCACGCCTCGATGCACATCCACTCACACACCCCTACCGCGAGGAGCCTCCCTAGCTTCAACGTGCTTCCGACACAACTCGGTTCAAGTTTCTTCTAAACATCTTATCGGTATTATAAACTATACTATCCAAATATACATGCTCGTTTTTTTCGCCTCTATTCGTCCTCGACCTTCTTCGGCGCCTGGTGCGTGGCCTGGACCTCCTCCTCCACCGACGTGCTCTTGGACACGGTCCAGACCGTCGGCAGCACGATGATGAGCGAGCCGATGCACAGCCCCCAGTTCATCCCCAGCTGCGTCATGGGGCTCACCTTGAGGGCGTTGATCCGCCAGGCCATGGCGCCGCCCGCCGCCTGCAGACTCTTGTAGGCGCCGACGAGGACGGCGGCGCGGCCGGCGCTGTTGGACTCGGTCCCAATCAGCCAGTAGGCGAAGCCCTGCCACAGGGCGTCGTAGGCGCCGTAGAAGATGTACAAGAAGATGGGCCCCGTGGAGATGCTGCCCTCCTTGAAGTCGACGTCCTGCTTCAGGCCCTGGGCCAGGCGCTCGTCCTGCCATTTCTGGAAGGGGTAGCCGCCGCCCCAGATGACCATGCCGGTGACGAAGACGGTGGCCCAGCCGAGGCGCGCGCGCGCGGGGCGCTCCAGCCAGGGGATGTCGAGGACGAGGCCGATGAGCAGGCCGCCGAGCATCTGGGCCAGCCAGTACAGGGCGCCGTTGAGGGAGCGGGTGCGGATGTTGAAGGTGTCGCCGTTGACGTTGTTCTGCTGGTAGCTGTAGAAGACGTTGGCGGAGAAGAAGAGCGGCAGCATGCAGGCGACGCGCCACTTGCACATGGTGCGGATGGCGGTCATGAAGGTGCCCTTGATGGTGTGCTTCTCCGCCTCGACGGCGCGGTGCAGCTGGGCGAGGCGGATGCGCGAGGGCGAGCAGATGAAGACGCCCAGGCACCAGCCGAAGAGCATGATGGCCATGAGGGCAATGTAGGTCGAGTTGGAGACGGTGCCGGCCGTGGAGTCGTAGTTGAGGCCGAAGGAGGCGAGCGAGCCGATGCCGCCGCCGAGGTTGAAGACGACCCAGAAGACGGCGATGGCGCGGCCCTTTTGAGACTCGTCGACGTACGTGGTCATGATGGCGCCCTGGACGATCCAGATAAAGGACGCGCCGACGCCGAGGATGGCGCCGGCGGCGATGACGAAGGTGCCGTTGCTGGTCTCGTTGAAGTTGAGCAGGCTGCCGCTGTAGAGGGCGTACGTCCAGCCGCCAATCATGAAGCAGATGCGCGGGCCGACCCAGGAGAAGATGGGGCCGACGAAGAAGAGGGCCGTGGCGGCCGTGGTGGAGAGGAGCGCGACGGTGGCGTTGGCGGCGACGGTCGAGTCGACCTGGCCGGAGCCCCCGAGGCCGGTCAGGGCATTGTACATCTACCACGCAGGTCAGCGACGCGGTTGTCGCGAGCGTCGGGGGAAAGGGACGTACGCCGGGGAGACAGAAGCAGATGAGGCTGATGAGCAGGATCTGCGTCCACGGGTGTGCGTAGAAGCGGACCAGCTTGGGCGGGTGAGGCTCCCCGAGCTCCTGCTGCGCGCCATCGCGAGCCGAGGTCGCGAGGCCGCGTTCGGCCGAGTGGAGGGCCGTCGGCTTGTGGTTGTCCGACGAGGACCTGGCCTCGAGCTCGTGCTCCTGCGCCATTGCGTAGGTGCAAGTGTGAGTCTGTTCGCTTATTCTTCCGGCGCGATCTCAGTTTGTGCGCAAGGAGACGCCGTGCAGCAAGAACTGAAGAAAAGAAAAACCCGGGGCCCCGGATTGGAAAACGCGGAGTCGGCCGGCAGCATATATATGTGTCTACAACTCCGTATCGCGCAGGGGGTGTCGTAGGGGCGGCGGTGGTGGTGGTGGGCCTGTTGCGCGTGGCGGAGCAAGGGCGTCTGGCTCGCGGGCCAATCGCGACGCCGAGATGCGTGGTGGCATCGCTAATACGGAGTGGCTTCGGGATCGGATGTTTTTCTGCGTGAACTACTCCGGACGGGCTGAGCTTCTAGAATAGCGCTTCGTTCTGCGGGGAAGTCACGTCTGCTGTACCAAGGTAGCATACGACTCTGACTACGTAGCATGTCGCATGGCCAGCACCTTGCCTGAAGCAGCACTGAGCCTGGTGATCCAGGTCTGCTACACCGAGAAGGCCTCGGGGTATTCGTATGGAGTAATAGACCCCGGGTGGGCCCACTCCGGGCCGTTGCCGGCTTCACGGCAGCCCGGCTAGTCGTGGGGGCTGTATCTACTCTGTAATAGAGCGCGCGCTCAGGATGCGCCAAGCCACGATGTCGCTTGAATTGTAGCCGCCTGCTGTTCTATTTGTATACTTGATCAGCCATCCAGCGTGACGGGTTAAAGTCAGGGAGGCAGAGACAAGGGCGTGCCCCGTCAACACGAAAAATGGCATCGTCTTCCTCGGTCCAGCTCGCGGCCCTCCAGACCGAGGCCAGGAACCCCCGGACCGCCGGCATCGACCGCGTCTCGACGCAGGAGCTCTGCCGCATCCTGCAGCGCGAGGACTGCCGCATCCCCGCGGCGGTTGAGCCGTGCGTGCCAGTGATTGCCGAGGTCATCGACGTGATCTCCGAGCGGGTGCGCCGCGGCGGGCGCGTGCTTTACATTGGCGCGGGCACGAGCGGCAGGTGAGTCGTGTTCCTCGCTGCCTGCCTATCCAGTCGGTTTGTTGTTTCGAGCCGAGATGTGCGACGAGAGAATGTGCAGTTCCACGGAGCTGACACGTCCACAGGCTAGGCGTGCTCGATGCGTCGGAAATCCCGCCGACGTATTCAGCGCCATCCGACACGTTCGTGGCGCTGATGGCGGGAGGTGATTGTGCTCTCCGGCACGCCAAAGAGGGCGCAGAGGACAGCCGGTCCGGCGCCGAAGAGGACCTGCAGGCCTGCGGCTTGACCCGGCGGTCGACTCCCTCATCGGCATCGCGTCCTCGGGCCGCACGCCGTACGTGCTCGGCGGGCTGGCCTACGTCAAGTCCCTCGGCGGCGCGACCGTCGGGCTCGTCTGCGTGCAGCCGTCGCGGTGGGAAACGAGGGCAAAGCGGACCATGTCATCGCGGCCGTGACGGGGCCCGAGGCTGTCACCGGCAGCACGCGCATGAAGGCGGGCATGGCGACGAAGCTGGTGCTCAACATGATAAGCACGGGCATCATGGTCAAGCTGGGCAAGACATACGGCAACTTGGTGAGTACATGCACCCATCCAACATTAAGCCGCGTTCCCCAATGCGGCAGGTCGGTCATAAGTTAAAACTGACAGAGATCTCGGGCGTCGGCACCGTAGATGATCGATCTGAAAGCCACCAACACCACGCTAAGGCAGCGCGCCAAGAACATCCTGCGGCTCATTGGCGGCGCCGCGTGCAAGCAGACGGATGCGGAACTCGACAACGTACTGCAAGCCTGCCGTGGCAGCGTGAAGCTCGCCGCCGCCACGATCGTCTTGGACGTGTCGGTTGCTGATGCCGCGGCGCGCCTTGAGCGGAACAAGGGCGTGCTTGCGCGGGTGTTTGAAGAGGCACAGCAGCAGGCGGCCGAGGAGGAGCATCACGGCGGTGGGCTGGTGCTGTGCGTCGACGCCGGGGGCACGAGCTGCAAGGCCGTCATCATGACCAAGGATGGCGCCACGGCCTGTGACATTGCTGGTCCTGGCAATGTGTACGTCTTTGTGTCAGTGACAGCCAACACTACACTCCGGAGTGTGTACTGACATGCCGCATAGTTCCACCATCGGACTAGACGCAGCCACGGCGTCCATCTCCAAGGCCGTCCAGGAGGCAACAGACAGCTGCAAAGCGACAAGGGGCCGCCAGTTCCAGGCCGTCGAGTTCTCGTCTGCAGGGTAGGCATCGCAGGCTACGATCGGCCAGCCCTTGCTTCGTCGATAGACGGGGCCCTCTCGGAGCTCTTGAAGCTGCCTCTCGGCCGGGGCTTACAGGTCACCATCGACATCGACCTCCTGCCCGCACCGTTGCCGCCAGCCAGGACCTCGACTCCGTCGTCGTCGTCGTCGCCGGCACGGGCTCCGTCGCAATGAGCTACGCCCGAGACAACGGATCCTGGCGGCGCACGCACCGCGCCGGTGGATGGGGCCACCTCCTCGGCGACGACGGCGGCGGCTACGGCATCGGCCGCGAGGTCCTGCGCCGGTCGCTGCTCGCCTCGGACCTGCACCGCCTGCGCGGCTCCCCGCTGCCGCCGCTGCCCGAGGCCGTCTTCCGGCACTTCCCGGCGCAGCATCCCGGGGACCTGCTGAGCACGGTGCTGATGCCCGACCCGGCGCTGCAC
>PKSG01001023.1:0-30696 GCA_002916505.1 Tolypocladium paradoxum | reverse complement strand
GCGCGGCGCAGGCGCCGACGAGGCGCATCGCGTCCGTCGCCAAGACCGTCCTCGCCCTGGCCGCTGCTTCGGACGAGGACGCTCGGCGCATTGTGGAGGGCGGGACGGCGAGCCTGGCGCGGCTGGTCGCGCTGCTCGTCGGGTCGCAGGGCCTCGCGCCGGCGCGGTGCGCGCTGGTCCTTGCGGGCGGGCTGATGCAGGATGCGCGGTACAGGTTGGGCCTGGTGGACGCCGTGGAGAAGGGGTTGGGGAGGTTTGGGCTGGTTGAGGTTGTTGGGCAACCGGCGGTGGACGGAGCACGGTTTCTCCTTGGGGTGTGACTACGGTGAGCGTTTGACAGTTGACATGTCTAGAGGCATCGCAGACGACGGCCCGGCTTAGTACTGGCACATGGCGGCCATCGTAGACGTATAGAAGCCTAAAGAATAGACGCTCGTAACGGCAATGATGGTAGGCTCGGCTGTGCATGCCTGCGATGACCGCCTGCAATGTCATCAGTGACCACGCACGGTTGAATCCGCTGCAACATTTGCATCGGCCAACCGGAGCGGCATCAACTGCGCGGGCGTCCAGTGTCTCGTGTGTGTCCCAGCCCGTTGCGGCCTGTGCTTCCCTCTGGACATGGACGGGCATCACGGCAGCTCGTGAGTCGTAACGATTCTTGCCCCGAGATGGCGAAAATTCAACGACCAACAGTGGCACGTGGCGGCGTTGGACCCGAGTTGGACCCGAGGTGCGGTCGGGTGCCTTGCCGTCCTTGATAATCGGCCCCTGTAATTGGCCGCCACAGGCGCTGCTGTGTTCCTGGGCGTTACCTACTTAGGCGGGTCCGGCCGCGTCACGATGAGGTACTGGACTTCCTCAGCAAGTAACCCCTTCTTCTAGAACAGCAAGTCCTTCTCCCCACTGTTACATCAGGACTCGGCCATCCATCCCTCCGTCCGCCACGCCTTCACGAGACTCAATCGACACCTCGAGCCTCCAGCGAAGCACTCGGTCGAGATGGACGGCCCCATTGCTGGCACCGGCGCCCACGGCGACCACCCCTTCTACCCACTCGGCGTCCAAGTCCCCGGCTACGTCGCCAACTCCATGTCGGCCGCGGTGCTGGTCCTCATCTTCGCCGTCGGGTGCGGCGTCATCTTCCTGCCGACGTACCTCGTCGCCTCGCGGGCCCGGCCGGCCCTCCCAACCTGCGAGCTCCTCGCCACCTTTTGGTTCGTGCTCTGCGGGTGCATTCACCTGTTCTTCGAAGGTAAGGTCACGAGGCGAGCACACCGTCATGCGATGTCCGCTGACACCCACAAGGGTACTTTTCCTACAACCATCTCGACATGGCCAGCAAGATGGATCTCTTCGGCCAGCTGTGGAAGGAGTACTCGCTCTCCGACTCGCGCTACATGACGCAGGACCCCTTTGTCGTCTGCATGGAGACCGTCACCGCCGTCTTCTGGGGCCCGCTGTCGTTTGCCTGCGCCTACCTCATCATGACCGAGCACCCGCTGCGGCACCCGCTGCAGCTCATCGTCAGCCTCGGCCAGCTGTACGGCGATGTCCTGTACTACGCCATTTGCTGGTTCAACGAGCTGGTGTACGGCATCGCCTACTCGCGCCCCGAGCGCTTCTACTACTGGATGTACTATGTCCTGTGCAACGCCTTCTGGATCGTCATCCCGCTCATGCTCATGTACCAGAGCGTTGGCGAGACGGCTGCCGTCTTCGCCAAGGTGAAGAAGGCAGCGTCTGGCAAGAAGACCATATGAGTCTGTTGTGGCTCATTGTAGAGGCTTCCCATGCGGTATACTGTCTAACGCTACTCTATAGAGACGAAAAGGGCGCCTACCTTGGGTTTAGACATGGCCTGGCGGGCTGAAGGATGTGAGTGGTGGCTTCAACATTGACTGGAAGACGTCGCACGTACCTATCAAGATCGGAGGTGTTGACGCAGACTTGAGAGACTTGCGCCCGTCAAGGCGGAAGAGCTGGATGAGGCCAATGTTAGCGATTGCTCATGTCAGTAAGAAGTAGCGGTTTGTCACAAAGTAAACGTTTTGGCGCAGTTCCGGAACAGTTCACCCTGGTCTGACAGACGTGCAGCTGACATCGTGCAACGGCGTGTTGTGAAGTTGCCTCGAGACGTCGAGGTAGAAGTGGGATTGGTGCGTTGCTGACCTGAAGTCTTTAGAAAAGAAAGGTCTTCCAACAGAAGATCAATGTCAACATCAAGTCCATCCATCTGCAATAAAAAGGAGCAAAAATTGGTAGCTGCTCTTTGTTTGCACGTGTCCAGTGCGGAGGGGTCTGCCATGAACTCGGGGCCTCAGCCACACATCCCACGTACCCTAGATGTGCTGCACAGGGGGGCTCAGGGGCATATAACGAAATCTATACACAGTCTTTAGACTGCACTTTCTATTGCCAAGCCTATCGATGGAAGCAAGCTTTGAATCGAGATGTTTGCTCTTGGCGATAGCCTCAGGTACATCGCATGAGGCCTCCGTCAGTCAGCATAGCAGCCCAACGCGGTACGAATCATCAGGCTGCCCCAAAAAGAAAGCATTGACATTCACCAGCGCCGTCGCTATGCAACTATAAACCGCCAATACCGCCCGATATTCAGTCGGCATGGCCCTCAATCCCATTCTTGATGCCCTCGAGCACGGCAGCCCATTGCCCACTGGCCCTGTACTTGCCAACCTCTACAAATCGATCGCAAGCAATCTTGCGGATGAGGAGAGTGTCCTTTGCCCTTTTCAAACCCCTCCCCTCCCCAGTCGAGAGATACTCCTCGAACCACGCCTCCTCGGCCGAATCAAACGGCATAAATGCCAGCTCACTGATGCGGCTCGCCGACTCCTGGCCCCGACCGCTGTCCAGGGTCGACGAGATCCACCGTCGGAACAGCAGCTCGCGGGTGTGCTGAGGGTGTGTGCGGGAGAACAGCAGTGCTTCGGTGACGCTTGTTTGGGCCATGGCATCGAATAGCAGCTCCAAGGCCAGCGACGTCTTTAGTATTGGCTGGACGGCATAAAAGTATGAAAGCGCGAGGCTGTAGTCGTTGTCCCGTGCCTGGCGCACTAGAGTAATGACGATGTCGTCGGCAAAGTCGGGGCTGAGGGACGGATGCGCAACGTATTCGAGAGCTCTCTGGAAACATCATGCCGTCAGTCATGTGGCACATCAAATAGCTGGACGCGGGGGACCAACCTGGTAGTCTTGTCTATCCAGGTACCACAGCCCCTTCATGAAGACCTGATAGTTGCTGGGCATGCCGGATTCGGACGCAAACCCCTCGGAGACAGACTGGCTGCCGGTCACGTCGAAGTCGAGCAGGATGTAGTAGAGGAGAGACTGCTTGTGGTGCATCGACATTCCGGCCTCGCAAATCTGCTGATGCAGCTGCCGGAGCGAACTGTCGGCCTTGGGAGGATAGGCTTTTTGCTGTCATGTCAGCATGCGACTGCCGATTGATGCTCTGGTCGCGAACCGCGAGACATACCTTTGGAAACGCCGAGGGCTTTCATGACCCGGTCGATGAAGAGAGTGCCATCCAGGCTCTTGCGATGGTCCTCGATCTCATGCTGCAGCTTGCGATCGTAGGGGATCTGCAGGTCCGCGGGGAACACGTCGTGGAATTTCGTGTAGTCGAGCATGGCGGCGGCGATGGGAGTGAAACGAAGCATCGGCCAGGCGACTTGAAGTTATCCACGCAGCTCGTCGGCTGTCGGTACGTACCAACACCGCGCCACGGTGTGTCGCGCTATCACGTGCACCAATCTGGGCTGACGCACGCCCTGGGGTGGGGTAGATTGTTTACAAACCACCGTTTAGGACACTTCCAAACAAAGTGAGCCCTGGTGACGCGCGGGGCCTCTGCAACCGTTTTGCCAGCAGCGAGCAATGGTAGATACGACAACGCAACGCCTCACGCTGCAGTGAGCTTCATCTTCTTTTGGAACACATATAATTTTCTCCTGCTTTCGCACATCGGCCCTCAATAAGACGGGAGCCACTGCCCGTCATGTCGGCGACCACTCCGCCTCGGCCGTCGCGACGCGCCGCGACCAGGCGAACAGCCATCATCGATTCCGACGACGACAGCGAGATCGCAAACACCACAAAGGTCCCCGCCGACGATGAGGAGGACTTTGCACCAGAAGCCACAAAGAGCCCGCGGCGGCAGACGCGGAGCCGGAGGCCGATTGCACCGGCAGCTGCTCCAGCAACCCGTGGTCGCGGACGACCCAAGAAGACTCCGACTCCAGCTGCAGCCCCTGCGGCGGCGACCGAGTCCAGAGTGTTCGATGCCGATCAGACGATAAAGCCAGACCCCGAGGATCCCCCGAAGAAGCCCTCGCCACGCAAGCGCAAGAGCGCCGCGCCGCGAGCCTCCATGGCTGCTGCTCCAGACCTCGCGCCGCCAACGCCAAAGCCGTCCATGTCGCCAGATGCGACCCAGCTTCATGGCTCGCCCCTGGCAGACATCACTGTTTCCAGCGTGAATACTACGCAACACCCAGATGACACGCACGCTACGATCAAGCCGATCAAGCCGTTCGATACCGTGATGGACCGGCCAATCGACATTGTTCTCAAGCAGCGGACAGTTGCCATACCATTCGTCGAGGAGACGACCACGCCCAAGTCGCGGATTGTGCTCACCTATCTCATCCTCAACAACTTCAAGAGCTACGCTGGACGTCAAGAGGTTGGCCCATTCCATGCCTCCTTCTCCTCCGTCGTCGGCCCCAATGGCTCTGGCAAGTCCAACGTCATCGACTCTCTGCTCTTTGTTTTCGGATTCCGAGCCAGCAAGATGCGACAGGGCAAGATCTCGGCTCTGATTCACAACTCGGCCCAGCATTCGAACTTGGAGTTTTGCGAGGTTGAAGTCCATTTCCAGGAAGTAATAGACCAGGTACGTTGACCAACGCCTCCGGGTTCGCTCCTCTGCTAACAACCTCAGCCTGGCGGCGGCCATGAAGTTGTCCCAGACTCCGCACTCGTCATTTCTCGAAAGGCGTTCCGAAACAACTCGAGCAAATACTACATCAACAACAAGGAATCAAACTTCACAACCGTCACCACCCTCCTGCGCGATCGTGGCGTCGACCTCGATCACAAGCGGTTCCTGATTCTTCAAGGAGAGGTGGAGTCGATTGCTCAGATGAAGGCCAAGGCTGGCAACGAGCACGAGGACGGCCTTCTCGAGTATCTCGAGGACATTATCGGAACCTCCAAATACAAGACGCCCATTGATGAGGCTGCCACAGAGGTCGAAACGCTCAACGAAACTTGCATGGAAAAGAGCGGCCGTGTCCAGCATGTCGAAAAAGAAAAACGCAGCTTGGAGGACAAGAAGGAAAAGGCCCTCGCCTACATCCGAGACGAGAACGAGTTGGCGATGAAGCAGTCCGCCCTGTACCAACTGTTCATTCATGAGTGTAACGATAACGTTGCCGTTACGGAAGAGGCCACGAATCAGATGCAAGCCCAACTCGACGAGGAACTCGAGAAACACCACGGCAGCGAGCAGATCATCAAAGACCTGGAGAAGCAGTATTCCAAGGGCAGCAAAGAGTTTGAAACGGAGGAGAAGCAGACACAGGGCTTGGTGAAGGAAATGGCCAAGTTCGACCAGGAGCGAGTCAAGTTTGACGAGAAGCGCAAGTTCTTGGAAGACAAGAGGAAGAAGCTCGAGAAGACAATCACCAACGCGGAAAATTCGACTATCGAGGCAGACGAGACCATCGAGCAATGCAACCAGGACCTTGAGACTCGGACCCAGGAGGTGGCAGATCTGGAAGAGCAAGTCAAATCCGAAGAGGTCGAGCTTGCCAAGATTCGAGATGACCTCAAAGGGAAGACCCAAGCGTTCTCCGACGAGATTGCGGTCAAGCAAAAGTCGCTGGAGCCTTGGATGGAGAAGATCAATCAGAAGCAATCCGGCATTGCTGTGGCGGAGAGCGAGATGAATATCCTCCAGGAAAAGGCGAATGCTGGCGCTGTTGCGCTCGAGGAGCTAGAGGCCAAGGTGGCTTCCATCGAGGAAGGCAAGGCCGCAAAGGTCAAGGAGCTCAAGGCATGCGAGGCGGAAAAGGAGGAGTTGGTCAAGGAGGCCGACAAGATGACTTCTGAACTGCAAGTCCTTTCGGAACAGGAGCCAAAGATGCGATCCAAGATCTCCAATGCCCGACAAAAGGCTGACGAGGCCCGCTCGACCCTGGCTAA
The DNA here is from genome assembly GCA_002916505.1 of Tolypocladium paradoxum. Lineage (NCBI taxonomy): Eukaryota > Fungi > Ascomycota > Sordariomycetes > Hypocreales > Ophiocordycipitaceae > Tolypocladium > Tolypocladium paradoxum. The sequence continues at coordinate 24,465 of PKSG01001023.1, read as the reverse complement.
CACCCAGACACGAGGCAACGTCTTGACGGCCCTCATGCGCATGAGAGAGTCGGGTCGTATTGACGGCTTCCATGGCCGGCTGGGAAACCTCGGAGCCATCGACCAAAAGTACGATGTCGCTGTCTCAACGGCTTGTGTTGCCCTGGACAACTTTGTGACCGAAACAGTGGAGGCTGGCCAGCAGTGCATCGAGTACTTGAGGAAGAACAACCTGGGCCGCGGCAACTTTATATGCCTGGACAAGCTGCGAGCGCGCGACCTGTCACCCATACAGACTCCAGAGAATGCGCCCCGTCTGTTTGACCTGGTCAAGGCCAAAGATGACAAGTTCCGCCCGGCGTTCTACCACGCCATGCAAGACACTCTGGTTGCCACCGACTTGGCCCAAGCCAACCGCATTGCGTACGGTGCCAAGAGATGGCGAGTCGTCACCCTCGACGGCGAGCTCATCGACAAGTCTGGTACCATGTCTGGTGGTGGCTCGACTGTAAAGAAGGGCCTCATGTCGTCCAAGCTTGTTGCTGAGACCACAAAGGAGAACGTCGCCAAGCTCGAGGACGACCGAGACGCCTGGGAAACCAAGTTTCAAGAGTTCCAGGAGTATCAACGGGAATGCGAGGGCAGGCTAAAGGAGCTGAATGACCAGATCCCGCGCCTCGACACCAAAATGCAAAAGATTGGTTTGGAGATTGAGAGCGCCACGCGAAATCTCGCCGACGTCCAACGACGCATCAAGGAGGTCAGCAAGGAGCACCAGCCCTCCGCCTCGGATTCAACCCGCATCACCGCGCTGCAAAAGGAGGTGGCCAAGCTTAACGCTGAGATCGAGCAACTCCACGGAGAGACTGCAAGTGTCGAGGAGGAAATCAAGGCTTTGCAGAACAAGATTATGGAGGTTGGCGGGGAGAAACTGCGAGCTCAGCGGGCCAAGGTCGATGGGCTCAAGGAGGAAATCACGTCTCACGGTGAAGAAATGTCCAGCGCCGAGGTCCGAAGAGCCAAGGCCGAGAAGCAAAAGGTCAAGCTAGCAAAAGACATGACCAAGGCTACCAAGGAGAGGGACTCGGCTGTCCGGGATCTGGAAAAACTCGAGGACGACATCAATAACCAAGGCGAGAAGGCCGAGGAACTCAAGAACCGTGTCGAAGAGGCGGAAGCCGGCCTCGCTGCCAGGAAGAAGGAGCTCATGGCGTTCAAGAAGGAGTTGGACGAAAAGACGTCGGAGCTGAATGAGAGCCGCGCAGTCGAGATCGAGATGCGCAACAAGCTCGAGGAGAACCAAAAGGCGCTTGCGGAGAACCAGAAGCGACTGCGTTACTGGAACGAGAAGCTGTCCAAGCTTGTGCTCCAAAACATTGAAGACCTCATCGGCGAATCAGCCCCCGCTCCCAAGCCGGCCGAGGCTGAAAAGCAAGAAGATGCCTCGACAACTGACGAAGACGTCGACATGGGCAATGCGTCGAACGAGGATGCCGAGATGATAGACGCCACACCGGAGGAAATAGAAGAAGAAGTGGAAGCGGGATCATCCAGCCAACCGTGCGAGCTTCCCAGGTATACTCCGGACGAGCTCGCGGATATGAGCAAGGAGACGCTCAAGGGTGAGATTGCCGCGTTGGAGGAAAAGACTCAGAATGTCAATGTGGACCTCGGCGTCCTGGCCGAGTACCGCCGTAGAGTCGAGGAGCACGCCGCTCGCTCGTCCGACCTGCAATCGGCCATTGCCCAGCGCGACTCGGCCAAGAAACGGTGCGACGACCTGCGGCGCCTGCGCCTGGAGGGCTTCATGGAGGGCTTCAGCACCATCTCGCTCCGCCTCAAGGAAATGTACCAGATGATTACCATGGGCGGCAACGCAGAGCTGGAACTGGTGGACAGCCTGGATCCGTTCAGCGAGGGCATTCTGTTCAGCGTGATGCCGCCGAAGAAGAGCTGGAAGAACATTGGCAACTTGTCTGGTGGCGAAAAGACGCTGAGCAGTCTGGCCCTCGTGTTCGCTCTGCACCACTACAAGCCCACGCCGCTGTATGTCATGGACGAGATTGACGCCGCCCTGGATTTCAGAAACGTGAGTCATTCTCTTCCGTCTTGGGTAATATCTGCTAATGCTAAACGCTTCCAGGTCTCGATTGTTGCCAACTACATCAAGGAGCGGACCAAGAACGCCCAGTTCATCGTCATCTCACTGCGAAACAACATGTTTGAGCTTGCGGCGCGCCTCGTCGGCGTGTACAAGGTCAATCATATGACCAAGAGCGTGACGATTGAGAACAGGGACTTTATTTCACGACCACAGCCGCCGCAACGGCCGGCCGGCACGGGGCATACTACGACGCTGGCGCTGAGGTGATGTTGATATGGCTAATGTGTTGCAATGTGTACATAAGACGTGACCCGGACAGGGATTTACTGTTGATTTGGGAGGTTTTGATGACCATGATGCGAGGGCGACCCGGCATTGCGTGTTCATTGCGTGTAAGATGTTTTGGATGATTGTGGAAACGAGCTATGCTTTCAGTCGGCTGCGTGATGTCGGCAAATATACACTGTCTTCCCTGATGGCGAGTTGGTGCCGGGCGCTTTGTGCGAGCTCTGTCAACCCGTCCCACGCGAGCGAAGCTGGGTCGTTTGTGCCCCTGATTCACCGCACCGCGTGCAAGGCGATCCATCGGTTCTGGAATCGAACACTCTGCCAGTTCGGCTCACGCCGGCTGCCTCGCACCGCAGCTGTCAAGGCGTGCTTGCCGGATCGCGTGTGAGCCTGTGCACGATGCGTGGTGTGATCGCCAGGATGCTCGACGCCTCGTCAAGGTCCTGGCGTGTGAGGCTGCGACGCATGCGTTTGTGGGCTAGACATCGGTTCGTGGGCTGAGGGCCTTGATGTCTGGTGTTCGCTTGGGATGGGCTGGTGGTGATACCGGGGGTGGCGGCGTTGGGTGCTGTGGCACGAGCTGGGGATGCCTGGGGGGAGAGCGAGGATGGTAGGGTGCTCGGCTTGAGGGTCTTGGCCTAGTCGGTTCTTCAGCTGTCTGGTAGCTCAGGGGCTGTGGGATGTTCGAACTCGTTTGCCTCTTGTCGCGTGGCGAGGGTGTCACCAACTCGCCGACTCAGCGTCCGACCTCGAGGTCAATCTGCAACTCCCCCCCTCGGGGTCTGCATTCGGATATTCGGCTACGTCTTCGGCAGCCTTGTCCATCAAGTCGAGGCCTTGCGTCCGACCTCGTTCGCCTCGGCCGTCGGCAGATGCCCTGTAGTCCATGTTACGCGACGTTGCACGATGCCCAGCTGCGGAGCCGAGGAGCGGCATGGGCGAAGCGGCTTTATACGCGACTATATAAGAAAACGAGCCTCCCTCACGTCGTTCCGATGAGCTCCAGAACCGCCTTGTCCGCCTTCCTTCCCACGCCCGCCTTGTCTCTGGCTACGATGCGCGCCCTTCTCTTCCTCGCCGCTCTGTACGGAGTCGGCGCCCTGCCCGCAAGCCAGAGCGCCGGATCGTGCACCCCCGACGCGCTCTTTACGTCCCTGTACCGCAGTGGTCGGCAGTTTTGCTCCAGTGTGCTGGATGGCCGTTGCCACAAGGTGTCTACGCCGACGCAGTTTGCGACGTACGGCCCGGGCGTCGTCTCTCTTCAGGTAAGTCTCGGAATACGCATTGGGGACGGCGAATGCGCTGGGCGGTCGCTCACTCGGGGGTAGTGCAAGTGTGTTTTGAGCCGTACTTGTAGACACAGGGCTACATCCACGTCGAGGCTCTCCAGCATCGAGACGACAGGGGTGCCGTCAACAACTACCCGTGGAACTGCCTCTCAAACATCTACTGCCTCTACTGGAACTGAACCGCCCAAGACATCGGGGACCGAGTCAGGATCAGCGACTTCGACCATTGCCAAGTTTACCACTAGCACATCATTTACCACCTCGGGGTCGTCTTCGTTTTCTTCGGCGAGCTCCGGCCGTAGCAGCACGTCCGCCGACGCTTCTTCCGCTACTTCAAGCCAATCTTCTGGGAATCAGTCCCACGCTTCTTCCGTTACCTCAAGTCAACCTTCCAGGACTGACAGCTACACTTCCTCCGCTGTGTCAAGTTTCTCCTCCAAGAACGACTCAACCTACACATGGAGCAGCTCCGGAGTCGTTGGACCAACTACACTACCCGGAAATGTGATCAAGACCTCCCGCGACAAGTCTAGCCTGCCTTCACTCAGCTCGCTGAGGCCAACAGACCCCTCTTCAATCATCTTGCACCCAAGCTCGCACGGCTCCCTGTCAACTCACACAAGCTCGCCCTCGACAACGTCCAAGGGCGGTGGCTGGAACTCGACAATCACCTCTTCTGGCACGACTGCATCTAGCTCAATTTCTGTGTCGTCCACCTTCGCCTCGGCGTCTTCAAACTGGAGTACTGCATCGACGACACCTTCGGGCGTTGCGTCGACATTTCCGCTTGAGCCCAGCCTCACAATCACCAACATCCGCTCCTCGAAGGCTGCTGCAAGTTTTACTGGATGGAATTCTACATCTTCAGAGCCAATCGCAACCACATCGCCAGGGACTGGATGGGTTTCCAGCTCCGGAACCTCGAGGTCAACCAGAGCCTTGACATCTATGTCTGCAGTCGTCCCAACTTCAATACTTCCAAACATCACAACAAGCACAGTCCAAACCCCTATCTTTATCACGCCAACTGGGTCGGAGATCATCACATCCACCTTGATTCCGAATGCCACAACGACCGCACACCCCACGCTGCCCGCCGCCAACTTCACACATGTGACTCGCACTGGCGCAGTAGTCCAGGAAACATGCTATCATCTGCCCCAGGATCCAGTCCATGGGCGCACTCGTCGGGCGCTGCTCCACAATGCTGACCTGCGGGAGCACAACGCCACAATCCCGTTCCCATACATCGAGTCCGTGGACTTTGCTGTTGACGGGGTTGATCCTCTGTTCTTGACTCTGCGTGACGCCGCCCAGGGGACGCACTACATCGACGTCTCCAATCGGAGCCACATTTCGGTCGTCGACTCCCTTGGCAATTCCATGCTGCTGGATGCACAAGGCATTCACTTTTCCACCAATAGCTGTCGCTACGACGTGTCCATCACGGTTGACGGCTTGTACAAGCAGCTGGCCAAACTCTCGGGACAAGTGTGCTCCAAGGGCGGACTGGTCGAGCGGATGGATGACATGCAGTTCACACAGACACTGTATCTAAAGGATCAGTGCAACAAACCCGTCACAAGGTCCGTCAGGAAGTACCCGCTCCTCAAGATCGGGGATTCGGAGTGCAGCGATGTCGACGTGGACACGTCTCTCGGCAGATGGGTCTTTGACTGCACATTCCCCGGCCCCGACTCGGGCACGATGAAATGCCAGAAGGCCGTCAAGAACGACATTGTCAAGTTCCTCTTCGTACAGCCCTTTGGCGGATCGTGCCCCGATCTCTCCACCATCATCACCACGCTCGAGACAACAAGCCAGGATATTCTCAGCGCCGGGTCCCTGCGTGCGGAACTGTACAACCAGGGCCTAAACGACGCGCAAAGGGCAGAGGCCGACCTGGTCGTTGTGTACTACGAGCAGCTCTGGGAGATCCTCAAACAGGCACTCTCCAAGAACAGGTCGCAGCCGCCGGGCATCGCCAGTGCCATCGAGCGGTACGTCGGCACGTACAACTCGTACCGCAGCTTCGAGGACGACATCTGCGAGGGCCTGCACGCCGGCGACTTGCCCCTCAAGATGAGTCTCCGGGCAGGCGTCACACGCATCGACGCCGTTGCAACCCTCACCTGGGCGCCGCGGTTCCCCAAGCCGCACAACATCACCATCCAGGACCCGGCGAAGATTGCCTGCTGCCCCAATGGCGGCGTCTCCGACTACGGCCAAGGAGACACGTGCGCATATCCAGACAGCGCGCTCATCGCCAACACGGGGTGTGTCTGTGGCAAGACCGTCTCTGGCACGTCGGTGGCCTTTGAGAGTACCGAGTGCGCCAACTTTGTGAGCCAGTGCGCAACAGATGACGATTGCGCAAAGAATGGACATGGCGGCTTCCTATGCCTAACAGGGAGCTGCTGCGGAGGCGGAGTTTGCATCGACCCATACGAGTGTGCGCAGAATGGGACGATGTTGGTCAAGACGGGTTTGTAGGTGATCGGGATCAGGTAGATGGATGTAATGGAGGATGCCAATAGGAGATGAGTTAAACAAACAGACCGACGGCAAGTAGTCTTGTAGTAACTCTTGTCTGAAGTGCAACATCATCACATTAGTATTCGGCTTCAGCCTGGAGTCGCTGTACTTCGTACCAATACCTGATCCGGTCAAGTGTTCGAGTTCATGGACAAGTATCAAGATCATACGAGGCATACTCTGCTGCAATTCTTCTACAACGAGTATGGCTCACACGCAAGCTACGTCTCCCCAGGCACGCGACACCCAACACCCAACACCAGGCACATCTACAACACGAACACGGCCCATGTGACGACAAGACGTAGTCCGATTGATTTGGAATCTCTTCGATTCTCAACACCAGTTGTTCATCTAAATCCCATTTTGAATGCAGACGTAACCGTAACCAGACTCCATCCCAATCATCATACCCGCTTAAACCTTGGGGGTGGTGGGCACAATCTTCTTGCCGTCCTTGTTGTAGCGGACACGGGGCGGGGGAGCACGGTTGCGGCGGCCCACGCGGGATCGGACACTGTAAATTCCTGTCAGCAAATGTGTTCCACGTACCGGCCAGGCAGACGATCGGAGATCGTAATATGGGAGTGTATCCATAGTACGACCAAGGCTCATCTGAAGCACATACGCCCGAGGGCGCAGTTGTCACACTCCCGGGAAAGACAACGTACCGGACAATCTTGCCATGAATGGCGCAAGAGACGCAGTACTGCAGCTTCAGGTACATCTTGGGTACGGTGTACTCCGAGAAGACGGATGCATCCGAGATGTCACCTATGAGGATGTCAGTCTCAGTATGTTCAGATAGACTCGGAACCCCCATCGCCTCGTGGAATAACATGCGGCGAGGGCGGACAGAACCGAGGGAGGGACGTACGAATAGCAGCAGACTCAACCATGTTGCGGATGGTGAACCGCTTGATGGCCTTATCCTTGGGCGTGCATCGCGAGCAGTTGCTGCAGCGGATGGGCTTGACGTGGCCGCGGCCCTTCTTGTTGCGACCGCTGCGAGGTGTACGTTAGCAAGAGTCTCTTGCGAGGTGCATCGTCGTCGGCCGCATCGCTCATCGCAGACAGCTCGTGGAGATGCGTCGTCGGCGACAGCGAATTGGGGCGTCGAGGACTGGAGAGGGACGATCGTACTTGTTCTTTCTCTTCTTGACCATCTTGGCGGTGTCTGCGGCGAGTTATTAATACCACACAACAAGAGACACAGAGTCGAGCTTGGGTGGAGGAAGACGTACTGGAATCGGTGCAGTCGAAAAGATTGAGAGGATGTGCAAAGTCGCGGCAGCCCGTTCGTTGGCAATTCAAACGAGAGGTGCCCCACAGCACGGGAAATTCACCAAGGGCAGGGCAGCGCCAGCGAAAACCCTAGGTCATGTGACCCCGCCCTCGCTGCACTGGTCTGTCGAGCCGAAATTTCTAAGCGCGGCGCCACTCCACCACTGGCGAGACTCTCTTCCATCAACCGCAACATCTGAAGATTGCTTAGGACGGCAATAGGTCTATTGTCGAGGTACGTCTGAAAGATGTCGCATTTCGTTTACTCCTTCATGATGGGAGCATCAACGATGCATCCGTCATGAGGTTCTTCGTCGCAGCATTTGTCTTGCTTTCCTCTCCCGCTGCCCGCGACATTTCGCACCCTCGCGGTCGATGTGTCGCGGGATGGATGCCCACGTCAAATTCTTCTCTCGCCGCTACTGCACCACCGCCATGAACCAGGACTCTAACCCTCGAAGCTAGGCAAGATGCAGATTTTCGTCAAGACCCTCACGGGGAAGACGATCACCCTTGAGGTGGAGTCTTCCGACACCATCGACAATGTCAAGTCCAAGATCCAGGACAAGGAGGGCATCCCCCCCGACCAACAGCGCCTGATCTTTGCTGGCAAGCAGCTCGAGGATGGTCGCACCCTCAGCGACTATAACATCCAGAAGGAGAGCACCCTGCACCTGGTGCTCCGCCTCCGTGGTGGTGGCAAGAAGCGCAAGAAGAAGGTGTACACCACCCCCAAGAAGATCAAGCATAAGCGCAAGAAGACCAAGATGGCTGTGCTCAAGTACTACAAGGTGGACAAGGACGGCAACATTGAGCGGTTGCGACGAGAGTGCCCCAGCGACACCGTGAGTTGCACCCGATGTCTTACGGGTGGTCAAGGCATGGATGGCTAACGTTTCTTTGCAGTGCGGTGCCGGTGTCTTCATGGCCTCTATGCCCGACCGCCAGTATTGCGGCCGCTGCCACCTGACCTACGTCTTTGACAAGCAATAAATGCACGACATGGGAATTCTGGTTTGGAATGGTAGTTGGTGAACGGCTGGGTAACCATGGACTGCAACAAAAGGGCGTTGGTGTAGCATAGAGCACATCCGGCGGCTTCGGATAATGAATGCTTGACTGGGACCACCTTTGATGATCACACCTCTGTCCCCGCGTGAACCATGACGTAGGGTAGACTGCCATCGGTCCAGACTGGGGATGTGTGGACTTGGGGCTCTGGCAGCAGATGGAGTGCCAGGGTGCTGTCAAGAACCACGCCGTGGTTAACGTAACACTGGTTGCTCTCAGCGGCCACCTGGACCCATGCTCTCATCAAATGAATCTTCGCAAGCATTCAAGAGGCTGTGCTCAAGGCAGCCCCCTGCTGCATCGTTCTCGCCAGAGTCAAGAACACGAACCTGTCACATCATGCGCGGCAATGCTTGAAAATGAAAATAATGACATTAATCATCCCTCGACTTGCCTAGGAGGCTCCAAATATACATGTATCAAACAGAAATGCAAGCCTGATGCCCTCAAACGCCGCACCCTGATCCTGCAAACTCCTCTCAAGCAAAAATCTGCAGTACGCAGCCGACCAGGACATCCTCAGATCATCACCCTGCATCGTACAGGAGTCATCGCCGGCTCCTTCCTCGACTCATGGCAACCTCTGCAAGACTTCCCGCCCGTCTAGAACGCTTCTAGTTCTCCAGATGCGTCCGAACATGACGAAGGGCGGAAAATGCTGCCTCATATCGTCTCCACGGTCGGAACTCAGACGGATGATTTGCCCGTTTCCCACCTTGCCTCTCTCCAGCTCTAGTCTGGGCTCTTTGCGCAGCCTTCTGCGGGCCCACACCAAGTCCGGAAGACGAGCTCAAAGCGAAAGCCTTGTGACTAACGTCCGGGTTCTATTCGTCGTCGGCGGCCTTGGACTTTCGCTTCTTCTTCTTCTTCTTCTCCGCATCATCCACTTGGACGGTAGTAGTCTCCTCCTCATCGCGTTTGCGTTTCTTATCCTTGGACTTTTCCTTCTTTTCCTTCTTTTCCTTCTTCTCCTTCTTCTCCGTCTCTCTTTTCTCCTTTTTCTCCTTCTTGTCCTTCTTGGCAGACGCCGGCTCAGGAGCATCAGCCATCTCATCGTCACTGTCCTTGTCAGCAACGTCGCCCAGAGAGGCAATGACCGACTTCTACAACAAAGTTAGCGTCTGATACACAATGGCATGTGGTTGGTGGTACGAACCATGACGTCCGCATTCTTGGAAGGCTTCTTGCCCGTGGCGTAGAACTCCAAACGGTCGTTGACCTGCTCCTTGAAGGCCTCGCCAAAGCGCGTCGATGGCTCCATGGAGAAGTTGTCAATGCGGCAAGCCATGCTGCACTTGTTGGCGACATATCTCGAGATTCGGCCCTTGTCGCGAGGGGCAGCTCGGCCGATGTAGCTGCTGTGGTAGATGATGCCGTACTTGGGCGTGTTGCTCTTGCTCTTGAGAGCACGGAAGAGCGCCTTCTCGGCACCCATAATCTGCAGAGTCGACGCCGGGCTCTTGGCCAAGTTGTTCAGAGAGCCAGCCTGGGAAATCAGGCGAGCACCAACGGTAGTGCCAATTAGGGCCTGCAGGTTGGGAGCAACCGAGTTCATCTTGTCCTGGAGATAGTTGGAGGTCATCTGTCGGTTCTCGGCTTGCTTGACAACGTTCCGGGTGAGACCCAGCATTATCTGAAGATCCTCGTCCGAGATGTCGGTGCCCATGGAGACCTTGGCGGCGTCAATGATGGCCTGCGCCTTGTTGCCGTCCTCGCCAACCACGGCGGCGATGTCGTCAAGTCTCTCGTCGTTGAGGGTCTTCTTGTTTCCAATCGTCAGGACGAGCTTGGCGTAGGTGAGGTTGTCCGACACAATCTTGACGAGCTCGGGGAAGTGCCAGCCGTACCACTCCCTGACGCGCATGAGGAACTGGTTCAAACTCTTATCCTGGGAATCGATGATGGCGCTAGCCTGGATGATGTGGTTGTCGTTCCTCGTGGCGCTGAACTTGACCTTGGCGCGGGAGTAGGCGTGTGCCATGCCCAGACACGCCTTCTCGATGTCGCCCGAGCTCAAGCCCTCGATGAGCTTCTCCGCGTGCAGGCGAATGGCACGGATGACGTCGGCGACGATCTCGGACGTATCAGCCGTCTCGCACTCCAATCCTGGGAACTCGGCCTTGATGGCACCCGCGAGGCCCTTTTCGGAGACGCCCAAAACGACCTTGCTCTTCTTGCCGCTTGTCTTGGGGAGGGTGAGCTCGAGAACGGACTTGAGGAAGTCGGTGCAGATGCCCTCGGAAACCTCATTGATGTTGTGGATGGCGTCGGCGTGTCCACTGTCGCAAAGCGTTAGCATCTCAACTCCACAACATCCTCAATGGATGGCATGGGGATCGCCGTACTCGAAAGGGGTAAAGTTGACCAGCTTGACCATCTTGCCGAACTTGGAGAGATCCGTCGCAGCCTGCTGTACTTCCTTCAACTTGAGGCCAACCGCATCGGCCTGATGCACCATCTTGAAGACGGCATAGCCGACGGGGGCCTCGAACAGGGCGTAGTCGATGTGCGACATCTTGTCTCGCCGCAATCCGTGTCGTACCAAGGCTTGAATCACGGCGTCGAGACGAGATTCTCCGTGTTGGCTCGAGAGGCTGTCTCTCGTGGATTGAACGGGAGATTTTCCGTTACACTTTTTTCGCTTGTTGAAATTTTTAGCTCTGAGCTGGTGCACGGGCCAACTGTGCCAAAATTTACTGGAATTGGAATTGGCGAGTCTCAGCGCCAAGTGGTGTGGGATCGGTCACGTGATGATAAGACTTCGCGGGGCATGAACGGTGATGCGGTGATATTACCAGATCCTTGACGACCTGGACGCTGGAACAGAGCGAGGCGAACAAACCAACTGGCAAGGGGATCACGGGTGTTTTGCCATTCTCTGTGCTAAAGTGCGGGTGCGAATCAATTTAAACAAACGCATTCACTCCCTGCACTCGATTTTCGATGTTCCTCACGCTCGACGCGACGCAAGCCTCATCTCATGTGCCGGCCCTCAGTTGTTTGGGAACCCCATCTTCAGGTTCTCATACTTGGTGTCCGGATACTCGATGCAATTGTCCTTCTTCAGTAACTGACCAACGCCTCCCAGGCCCTCGACCGCCGTCCCGATCAAGCTGTCCTGCCCTGGCTTGTCCGCGCTGCTCTCCCACCACATGGCACCACCCAGACACTTCTCCTTGATGAAGTCGGCCTTGACCCTGGTCATCTGCGGCGTGTCGTAGGTCACAAGAGTCCTCTGCTGCGCGTTGTAGCAGTAGCTCGCGGCGGCCTTGTCGTCGTAGTGGACCTCGGCGCCCTCCAGAGGCAGCTTCTTGTAGTCGTAGACGCCGCGCTCCCAGTTGCCGTCGCCGACGCCCTGGTAGGGCTTGCCCGGGCCGTCCGTGTTCTCAAAGGCACGTCCGTACAGGGGCATCCCGAGAACAATCTTGTCCGAGGCAACGCCGTGGCTTGTGTAAAAGTCGACGGCCGCGGAAGTCGAGAATGGCGTGGAAGCGGGATTGTCCTGGCTCGGATAGAGGTTCGCCTGGTGGCCGCTAACCTGATCCCAGGAACCGGCATAGTCGTAAGCCATCAAGTTCCAAAAGTCCAGATACTGGTCCATGCCACGGATGTCCAGTTTCTCGTAGTTCTGAGCCCCGGCTGGGCACGCCACAGTCAGCTCAAAGCGGTTGTCCCTGCCCAGCTGTTGGGAGTAGCCATCCAGCTCCCCGCGGACTGCGGCGACAAGCTCCACAAAGTTCTTTGCTTCCTCTGGGTTCTGAGGGTACTCCCAGTCGATATCTAGGCCGTCAAACCCGAGGGTCTTGAGCAGCGCGAGGCTGCTCTTGGCAAAGGCATCGCGACCTTGCGGGGTGCTGGCGGGGCTCTTGAAGTTGGAACTGTAGGTCCATCCGCCGATGGAGAGGAGAACCTTGAGGTTGCGGTTGCGTTTCTTGAGGAGGTTGAGCTGCTTGAGACACCCGTACAGATTGACGCCCGTGTCATTCCACGAGTCGCCCTCCCAGTGAATGTCAGTGTCGGCCCAAGTGTCCGTCAGGTGCCTGGAATAGATGGGTCAAGGTCCGTCTCCGCGAGCCCGTCAGGGTGGGAACTTACACTTCACCACTCTCGCTGCGGACGTTGGCAAATGCATAGAGAACGTGCGTCAGGTTCTCAACTGGGAGGTCCTGGGGACGGTGCTTCCGGGCATAGATGGCCCTGTCGGACAAGAGTCAGCTTCAGCAAAGTTTGCAGCAGGATAGCACGGTCGATGCTTGCCAGTTGACAAAGTATGCCACCGATCGGTAGCCATGGTCAGGTCCGCCTCCCATGTTGCCGTTGGTGGGATGGCTATCTCGAAGAATGAAAGATAGGACCAAGACAAGAAGTGTCGCGAGACCGACTAGGGATGTGAGGTTGCTGAGCCAAGTCTGTAGCGATGGTGTCGCGCGTTGTGCTTGCGGTGTAGGATCCGTCTTGAGGATGTAGAGGGCTGTTCGAGAAGCGGATGCAGAACAGGGGCGCACCCTCGAGCTTTATAGGTGGTAATGACTTGGCAAGAGCCAAATCCGGTCACAACAGAGGAGCGTTTGCGGGATGGCGCTTCAGCCACCCAGCTCTATCGAAGCTTCCGAGGACGACACCGAGGGCTTGGGCTGCGAGCTGCCCAGAGTCCCAAGACTCCCAACGCTTTTGCCACTGGCGAATGCGGGGTAAGACAGCGGAGGCTCAGCTTCAGTTGTCGTCGAACTGCGAGCCTGTGGCGGACCAAGACCTAGCCCCGAACTGGATCTCGCTCGGATACGATCAACTGACTGCCGGAACATCATTCGACGATGTCACGCCCCCGTCCCCCGTGCGCCCAAGGGTTGGAGGGCCCATCACGGCAACACCCGGTGGCGCTGATAGTGGGCTGTGGTTGATCGATGGGCCGGCAGCTGATGCCATGTGTTGGGCAAGTTCCAGCGCAGTTGGTCGTCATCCGCGCCTTGTAGTAGTTCCAAGTTTCAAACTCTAATTTCGAGCATCGCTGGATCCACCCGCCACCGCGCGTACCATGGATCACATCCGCTTCTAGAATTCCACCAGCACTTAACTTAGACGGACTTGGAGCAGATACAGTGGAATTACTACGTTTGTGTAACTTGGTGGCGCCCATCCGACCGAATTCGATGCATCGTCATCTGCTGTCCCACCCGATCTCCAGCCGCCCAAGTCCCAAAATAGCGTTCTATTTTAAACTTGACGATGCCCGGCATGCGAGGGCCAGGAACGTAGATCCCCCCCTTCGTCTTGGAGCCAGAAACTTGCCGTACGGAGCTGCTGGACCACGTAGGCTTTAGATCGCTTTTCGCACTCGTGCCCATGTCCCCTGTCGGCAATGGTAGCGATCAAATGTACCATGTGATCTTAATCGCAATCGGTAAAGCAAAAGCAGAATATCCAGAGGCAGTGCTTCTCCCGCGTAAGCAGGTCACCGGCCGCGGCCGGACCCCGTGCGTCCACGGCTCTGGCCATGGAATCTCTCCGGGAAGTGTCCTCAAGGCCGATTGTTGGAAGAACAGAGTCCTGGGGAAGAGCATGAGCGTGTGTGACCAGGGCCAGCAGTGCCGAGGTGACAGCGAGGACCTTCATTGTGATGTCTTGTTGCGAGAGAGAACGCTGTACCGTGGAATTGAAACGAGCGACAGCAGTTGAATGAACGACAAAGGAAGCGAACGGGCGCAGTGGCCGAATTTATAGGAGGGAATCTTGGGTGATCCGCCTTTTCCTTAGACCGCCAGTATGGTGCATCGCATCAACCCTGGTGTCGTGATACGTCCAGCACACCAAGAAATCTCCCCACAAAGCATCGGATCAAAATGAAGAAAATCATGCCAATGCCTTGGTTTTGCTAAGTCTAAACGGTCATAGCCTTTGCGTGCTCTTTAATATACAAAAACAAAATCCTCGTTCTCCAAGTCCGTCACATCCGCAAATGACTTGCTGCCCGTGCCTCCTTTTTGAGGCGTCAAGCATCTTTCATTATTATCGGGCGGGTTGCTGTCGACGTCCCCGTTGGACTGTCCGCGGCTGGCTTCCTGCATCGCTCGCTCCAGCTCCTCCATCCGTTCCACCTCTTCGGCCGTCTCAAGACTCAAGTCTGCTATTACCGCGTTCTTCCCCAAAGCGACCCTGCGTTGGCTGTGCGTGCGATTGAGCCATCTAAGATAGAGCGTGGCCATCCCCACGAAGACGATGACGATGACGAAGAGGACAAGGTTGGCACGAAGGCCCCTCGAGTATGCCGGCGCCTCGTCTGGCCTAAATAGGAGAGGGCCGACAACGTTGCCCGCGGAGGCGCCGATAAAGACAAGTGCTGAGGTTGTCTTGCGCTTCGTGTCACCGGCGGTGTTCTGAGATGACCAAGAGTAGATCAGGGGTGCTAGGAACGGTCAGTGTCATGGAAATGCACAACGGAGGGGCCACAGCGCGGAGACGTACTGATCCCGGTGAATGTGGATAGACAAAAGTAGCCGGCGAGCAGAACACCCCGATATGCGGCATCGTGAGGAAAGTGCAGCAGAATCGAGAGGCCGATGATGGGTGGTATGCAAAGCAGTAAAATGACCGGCCCCTTCAGTTTCCATTTCATGGACAGGTAGGCGCTCGCAGAGACGGCGATGACGTGGGAGAAGCCGATCGGGACGTTGAACAGCATTGTATGGAAGGGATTCGAGACAAAGGACTGGATGATGAGCGGCCCAAACGTGGAGATGCCGTTGGAAGGCACCGAGATGCAAAAGATCATGACAAACCAGAGCCACGTCTTTGGGTCACGTAGTGCCTCGAAGAAGTGTGAATATCTCCATTCACGCGACATGACGCCCATTTGGTTGTTACGCAGGCGCTCAATGGCAAGAACTTTGTCGTAATCGTCAAGGAACTTGGCCTCGGTTGGAGAATCGGGCATCCAGAAAAACATGACGCTGGCGACGGCCACGGTTATGACGCCAAAGAAGAGGAAGATGATCTGTTCTATCGTTAAGCCACATTGCTCACTTGGATAGGCGTTTCATCACCAGGACTGCTCAGCTCACCTGATATGGCTTCATATGAGACTCTACGCTAGCGAGGCCATATGTGATGAGACTGCCAAACTGTTGCATGTTAATACGTCCGGCGGCATCTCATAGTTGGGCGTTACATCAACATACCACCCAAGTGAGTCCGTTCATACAGTACCATGAGCCAATCCTCATCGTCTGCTCTCTAATACAGTGTCAGTTTTCCGTAACACAAGACTCCCCCAGCCTTGCGTACCTTCGCCTCCACCACATCTGCGTGATGGCCACAAAACTCGGCCCAACGCTTGCCTCAAAGGCTCCCAGGAAGAAGCGAGCGACCATGAGCTGGCGAAAGTTGTGCGCCCAAGCCATGCCCGTCAGGGTGACGCCCCAAGCGAGCACCATGGCGCTCGTAAACTTGCCAATGGGCAGCTTGACGAGCGCGAGGGAGATGGGCAGCTGCATGACGAGCTGGGCCAGAAAGACGATGCTCCCGAGCCACGAGAACTGGTCGCCAACCAAGTCCGTGTCGTCGATGAGCCCGAATATGGACGCATAGGAGAGGGTTGCCTTGTCGAGGGCCTGGAGGAAGTAGACGGACAGCATGAGGGGGAGGAGAGCGATGTCGATGCGGCGCAGGATGCGGGCGTCTTCGGCCGGAGAGACGGAGATGGGCTCGTCGGGAGATCGGCCGAGTTTGATGAGCATCAGGGCTGCCGCATCCCGGTGCGTTTCCGGCTCCATTGCGTCGTCTTCTTGCGATGGTCTCATGTTGTCCTGGCCTCTGGCGGTAGCATCGTGTCGGGCCAATGGTTGGTACGACGAGGACGACGACGCAGGCCCGTGGGGCGTCGCAAAAAGCCTCTCCAACATGGCGCCGAAGTCCATGGTCTTTAAGGCCCGGCCCTGCACCGCCGCCGCCCTGGCGAGAGTTTAAGAACGCGACGCGATGATGGGGAGGCTTGATGCTTGATGCTTGCTGTCAGCGAGGTCGACCACTACCGTGTGACCAATGGCGGAGCCCCTGAAAATGCCGTGCGCGCCGCTAATAATAGGCCGTACCTAAAAACGAGCGGGAGGCACCGACGACCGAGGCGACATCAGCGCATCATCTCCATCCCACGACGCCTCCCGCAGCACCAGACGCCATCAAACGCGATGCCGTGCCAAGGACTGCCACTGGCAAGGCCCCAGGTACTGGTGGTTGATACCGTTCAGACTTGCCCGTCGCGGATGCCTGCATCATGAATGATCTTCGTCGACGCGTTTTCATGACACGTTGATGGGAGGCGGAGGCACTCAAGGCAGTACCTCTGCGGCTGTCATGGAAGCAGGCACAATGAACTGTGTTGATGAGCGAGGCAGTTGGTATGACCAGCATGGGTGGCATGCTGTTGTCGCCGAGTCCAACACCTCAATTCTAGGACACCTCCCATGTCTCGAGAGTCGGTTGGACTCGCAGATACAGTCAATACATTCTATCCATCTTGTCGACGCCTTTGATATTTCATACCCGAAGCAGATTATCTTTGCCAACCCGGAGCACCGAACGTCGCCACTTATTTCTTCTTTGCTCTCCATTCCCAGCTGCATCAACCCTGCCGACGATGGCGGGCCAACATGGAAGGACCCCTTGCGGTTACGTCCTTGTCGAAAAGCCTCATATTTCTGCGCTCAGGCTACAGTCTACCGCCGAGAGGAACAGTGAACAGTTTACTTCTTTTGAGTGCGCTCGAGACAACATCTTCCACACGACCTTCAGCTCGCCCACACATCCTGTGCCGTCACACCCCAGCGCCGAAGAACCGACACCGATGTACGCGACGAAGGCGGCACCGGAGTATACGGGCAACACCGCGGTAACGTTCAAAACAGCAACTACGAAAGCTTGCGTGGAGTGGCAACACACCCCAGTGATGACCATCTACCTTGGCGACTCAGACTCCCATCCACCGCGACATCCCCGACAGATCCTACGTGGTTGATGGACCAGGCAAAAGCCACTACTTCAGCTACCACCCTGAAGCTCTCCACGTCGGCCTCGGAGACAAGGCTTCTTCGCTCGATCTCAGTGGACGAAGATTCGTCGTTGTTGCCGGCCATGCGGCTGCTCATGATGGTCGACGATTGACCTGCTCCGCAAGCACATTCCCCTGGTCATATCTCTCACCCCTCGAGGCTGTGTCGGCGCCTTTTCAACGGCATACAGCCGAGCGACGTGGTCCATTGGATGTGAGATGCACGCTGGATCGGGTAGCTGCAGCGCCCTGCATCAAGCACATGGCGGCCTGGAAGAATACATCATCATTGGGCAAAACGTTGACGAGGTTGTCTATTCGTACGCCTAGGTGGTGGGATTCCCTCCTCTGATCCCTCGCTATAGTTGGGTTACATCGCCGGCGACGTCAATGCCAGAGCATCGCCCCATCCGCCCGCGTCGAAACGGGTCCTGGAGTTCATCAGCCGATGCGGACGAGAGGATATACCCATCTCGGCGTTTCACCTTGGCCATGGATACACAGCGCCCGAAACCCACATGGTCACATTGAAACCTTCGCCTGGAACAAGAACCGGTTTCCGGATCCGCCATTGCTTATCATAGCTTGCCACAAATTCAACGTGCGCCTACTGGCAGTACCACGCCTTTTGTTTTGTTGAACAACTGTGCTCATAGATGTCTGGCAGAAACAGGCGCATTCTTTGCCGAAGAGACAAGCCTCGGCCACTCAGCAACCTTTCGGCGTTGGGACAACCTGACAGGTAGATCGTCGGAAGCTTCTCTCCTCGATTTCACCAGTGCTGCTGCGACCAGGTCTTAGTTCAAGTGCGTCAAGGCCCTGAGGGAAATGGGGATTGATAGAATTTTGAACGACCACAACGATTTCACGGATCTAGGCGACAACCATTCGTGCCGCCTGGACAGTGACGCTCTCGAAGCACCAATTACCGAACGTCGAGATGTTCAACTATGGGGACGTGCGCTCCATACCGACCTTCTCAACCGGGCCTCCCACCAGGCGTTGGTCGCAGCCAGACCAAATGAACGAGCCTTAATCCTGACGCGTGTTACCTCGGGCACAATGCTTTATGCCACGAGCTCATGGAGCGGCGACAACTTGACCAGTTGGCAAAGCACGCGAGAAGGCAGCCCCTTGACCTGGAATGTGGGCTTCTCATTGATACATGTAACCACCCACCCTCAACAATGGAAAGCATGACTAGGGGACATTTGCTAACAAGGCACAGTCATACGGCCATGATATTGGAGGGTCGTGCGGTGCGAAACCCGATCGTAAGCTGTTTGCCCGCTGGGTTCAACTAGCAGTCTACAGTCCGACATTCGTCATAAACTGTAACACGACGTCCCCGACGGGACACCATACTGGTGAGCATAGTGTTTATCCCTGGACATGGCCAGACTTACTGCCGCTCGTTCGCGATGCCATTCGTCGCCGGTACGAGCTTATTCTGTACCTTTATTCTCTTGTGCTGGAATCCCACCTCACGGCCAAGCCACCGCAGCGCTGGACGGGCTGGGGCTATGATAATGACCCAGAAGTATGGAAGCAACCCATAAAAGGGGGCGCAGACCAGTACTGGCTTGGAAGCGCTCTGCTAGTGTGTGGAGTGTGCGAGCAACACAAGCGCTCGGTGCGTGCCTATCTCCCAAAGAAACACTCGGGCGCCACGTAGGACTGTGGATTCTTGAACACAAACACGCCATACGAGTGTCTTCAAGCGGGCCGGCGGCGTACTATGAAAGCACCAGGGCACATGTCAATCGCAGTATTAGCAAGAATCGGTTCGGCGGTGCCGGTGGGACGACGAGACTACGCAACAACATGCGTCGGTGAACGTGACGCCGAGTTTCCGAACGCGGCCAGGGATGAGTGGCGCGGCGTCGAGATCTTTCCAATGCCGATGGCCCGACCACATATTATGGGCCAGCAGGGTTCAGGACGAAACACTGGTGGTGGGAAGATGACGGCATCAGTCCCCAAGGCAAGGCGGCGGATAGCATGGTGAGAGTGGCGGTTGACTATCGCATCCCGGCTGCCCAGCCCTACCACATCCAGGTAGGGGTAACGCTGGAAATAGACGGTTCCTGGACACCGTTGTGGGTTGAGCAGGGCATCGAGGTCATTCTTCCTCCGGAAGATGGGCGGGTGGAGGTCAATTTGCCCGACTGGCATGGCTGGACAAAGCCGACGCTGGTTCGCCGAGACAAAAGACACCGGCCCAGGTGGCATCTGGAAGTACGCATCCTCCGAAGAGGCAGGCTCTCGAAGCCGGCTTCCACGCGGGATACCGACGTGCCTTTAAGGCCAGCCCAGGAAGACGTGTGACCATGGCCTGCCAGTCCGCTAGAGTATTTGGTATCCAGTGGATGGCAGGCATGGTTTCCGGAGAGGGCCGTCTGCGGTCTGACATACATACATAGGCGGGACGAATGACAGCTGGACCATGAAGCTCCTACGACGTGGGCGTCGCGCTGCCAGGCCTGGACCTAATGGGTGCGAGCGCGAGCTGCGCGTCGTCGGATCTGTGCATGAGGTGCATCAACGGCTGCGGCTCAACAACGGCGTCAGCGGCCGGAGCTGGCATGGTGTCGACTCGTTGGCCGAGGTGTGCGAGCGAACGGGAACTGCAATTGCGAGCACGGAAAGACGGTCGAATGCGGAATTCAGGTCCGTCTGGGCAGTGGGCTCGGCCGGCAATGGGACGTTTGTTTGGCGGTTGGTCGAGGTGTGTGGCCGACCAACAGCAGGTTGGATGCGCGAGGAGAGCGATGGAAAGAGAGACCAAGGCGGATGCTTGTGAGGAGTCGTATAGAGTTCATAGCTTGGACATGCGGATGCGTAGGATGTCGTGGTGCAGAGTATCATTGCGTGTCTCTGTGTGTCTCTGTGATGGTACGTGCGAGACAGGTGTGTTGGCGGGCGGGTGGGCGACAATTGTGTCGCGAGGAGCATATGACAATTCAACTTTTCTCCGTACGCCGTAACACGTCCTTTGCACAAAGGACTCGTACTTCGCCGTCGCTTCCGGTGCGTCGGTTTGTGGCTCTTGTATTCGTACTCGTACGCCCGTACCGAGTACAAGGGCGAGGCATCACCAATGACACCAGCGGGCCATGGGGCCAAGAAGTTGAAGAACCAACATACCGTGCGTCCATCTCGCGGACTGTGCGGACACGTACGGAGTACGCTGTGCCCGCGTCGGCCGCGCTGCAATCGGTGTTACGAGGCCATCACAAGCCCCCTGTCCCTGCCAGCCGACCGGTCGGCGGGCTTCGCGGCGTCGAGCCCCGTTCCGCCCCGGTCCCACTCGATCGACAGACGTGCCACTGCAGGAGATGCCACCTCAAGCAAAGACACTGACTGCCTATGGACGCTCCGGAGGCGCCGTCGTCCCATCACGACTGGACCGGGGCCCCCCAACGGACGCACGCGGGAGGGACCCTGCCTGGACGGTGCAGGAGATGTCGGTCGGGCATCGGTGATTGCGCACAGGGGTACGGGAGTTAACCCTCGACGGCGAGATGGCGCGAGCCGACCGCACTGCGCCGTCACTGCGCCGTCCATTGCTGGCGGCCATTGCCCGGCGTCGATGGCTGCGAGCTGCCATGCTGTGGCACTCCTTTAGTAATGCCCTGCCTTGCCCGTTGGAGTCCCATGATCCGGGGCCTGATTCATGACAATGTGGAATCTCCTCCTTCAGCAATGGCCAGACGCGGGCCCGGGTGGCGCGTGTGCGTATGATAAGGTTCTGGCCCTCACAGAGGCACGAAATGGCCCTTGACACTGCCCTCGTGCCCCCCGGTGCTGCGCTGGACATGGCGAAGCTGCCTCTGTTCGCCTCGGGCGTCTGTGTCCAGCTGCCGCCCGGCGGCGATACATCTACACGTGCTTGGCACGGCGGGAGCAGACGGCACAGCCAGCACGAGTTCAAGGCCGGCCTTGCCATTCAGACGATTGCCTGCCTCGTTTGCCCTCAGATGCGAGCTGCCTTGCACGGGGTCTTCGAGATGGGGTTCCTGCCGGAGGCCGAGTGCCTGGACCATGTCCTCCCGTTTTTGGTGATGCCCTGGATCGTCGCCGGCTTCCTTACCTACCTCTATGTCTTGGCCCTGCCCAAGCCGTTACCGGGGATTCCTTACAACGAGGACTCGTCGAAGCGTCTCTTTGGCGACTGGGCGCAGATTCGTCAGTCTATATATCGACGGCAGTGGATATGGAGCCAACCCCGCGAGCACGGCGCCCCGATCTCCCAGGCCTTCCTGTTTCCTTTCCGCAGACCGACCGTCATCATCTCCGACTATCGTACCGCTGTGGACATTTGCTCTCGTCGGACCAAGGAGTTTGACCGCGGAACCCGGAACAGGGAGTGCGTTGGCTTGACGGCCCCAACATTTCACTTTACGATGGAGTCCCGCGATCCGCGCTTCCGGTGCCATCGCGAGCTGCTGAGGGACCTGATGACTCCTTGTTTCTTGAAAGAGGTATGGCAATCTAAATATATCAAAACGCAACTTGTAGAACGCATGCTAACCGTTGTGGCAGGTTGCTGCGCCCCGTGTCTACGACAGAGCCACCCTCCTGGTGGACCTTTGGGGGTTGAAGCTGTCTAAAGCACAGGGACGACCATTCTCCGCCACCCATGACCTGAATCTCGCAGCGCTGGATATGATCTCAAGCGTCGCATTCGGCATGGGGGAGTCAAAGGCTGCCCTCAAACAAGAAACCCTTCACGCCCGGTGCTTCAACGTCGATCCCTACCGGGCGCCAAACGAGCCGGCTGACTTCCCCACGGCCTCGGCGGGCCCCGAGATCGAGGCCCTGCTCGACATACCCGAGATGGTGGCCATTGCGCAGGGCAGTCCCTTCCCGTCGCTGGCGCAGTGGCTGGCGTTGCTGAAGCCAAAGCATGCCCGAGCACACTGGCACAGACGGTCTCTCCTGCGGCGACAGACGGCGAGGAGCTTGCACAGGCTCGCCTTGTTGGGGGAGAAGAGCGTGCCGGAGAGCGCGCTGGACCAGCTGCTCTGGCGGGAGAAGATGGCGGCGAGCAAGATGGGTCGAGAGCCCGACTTTTACTCTCCCGCGATCCGGGACGAGGTATGCAACCTTCCTTTCCGACACACCTGCCCCTTTCTGTACGTTGCTAATATGAACAGGTTCTCGGGTATCTGCTCGGCGGTCACGATTCAACTGCCACGGTCCTTGCTTGGTGGGTTAAGCATATGACCCGTCATCAAGAGGTGCAGCTGCGTCTTCGACAAGCCCTGTTGAACGCTCATTTCGCCGCCCGTGCCGGAGGCCGCTGGCCGACAATGCAGGAAATATCCTTTGTGTCGATTCCGTACCTGGACGCCGTCTTGGAGGAATCCCTCCGGTGTGCCTCTGTGGCGGCCCTGATTGTCCGAAAAACAACGTGCGATACTCACATTCTGGGATACCCAATACCAGAGGGCACAGACATCATCATCCCCCTCACAGGTCCCTCACTCACGGAGCCAGCCCTACCGATCCCCGAGGCCCTCCGCTCCGAAGCGTGCCGGGGCGCCAAGGACCGCGTCCCGGCCTGGGGCGACGACATCGGCGAGTACAAGCCCGAGCGCTGGCTCAAGCACGAGCACAACGCCGCGGGGGAGGAGGTTGCCATGTTTGACCCGCAGGCCGGGCCGAACCTCGCGTTCTCCAACGGGCCGCGCAAGTGCTTTGGCAAGAAGCAGGCGGAGATGCAGCTGAGGACGACGGCGACGCTGCTGCTGTGGAACTTTGCGTTTGAGCCGGTCGAGGGGCCGCTGGGTGGGTGGGAGATTACGGAGAGGCTGGTGAATCTACCGAAGAACTGTTATGTCAAGCTTAGAAAGTTATGATTCGATGGGAGATGACTGGGTAGGAGGCATCGAGGGATCCGACAGAAGGTGCGTGATACCCGGAGGTGAAAGTCCGTAATCATGGCTGGACTAGAGGAGGTTAGGCAGCATAATGTAATGAGTAACGTTGGCTGCTGTCCCTGCGGTGTGTATCGGAACACTGAAGAGTTTGGTGATGAGAGTATCTATCCTCCAGGACCTTGCAAGCCGCTCTATAACGTCCAAAGCAAACACTTTCCCACGCCAGTGTCGATTCGAGCCTTCACAAAAGAGAAAGTCGAGAAACAAGAGTCTATGATGCAACAGCCGCACCCTGGCCACCAATCGTGCTCGTCGGGGCCGCCGTCGTCGCCGTCAACGCCAATACCCGCGCGTGCTCCCGCAGCTCGGCCTGCTTGTTCAGATGGCTCAGGTACGTCTGCCAGCCGACGGCGACGAAGCCCGAGAAGATGCTGCGGTACTCCATGGGCAGGAAGGTGAAGCTCAAGACGACGACGGCGGGCCACACCTTGAACGAGTTGAGCCAGCTGGTGGGGACGGCGTCGCGCACGCGCTCGGCGGCGGCGGTGAGGCCGTCGCCGGCGAGGAGGGCCTGGGAGCCGAAGAAGTAGGTGTTGACGGCGGGAGTGAAGAAGAGCTGGTTCACGGCGACCTTGGCGGCGAGGGAGCGCACGCGCGAGGTGTAGTTGAAGTTGCGGCCGAGGAAGACGAACCTACGAGAGTTGGCAAACCGACATGGATGAAGCGTGCCGAGGAGGGTCGACCGTACCACTTGTAGAAGGGTATCGCGGCGGCCAGCCCAACGACCAGCATGCGCCCCGTCCGCGCGGCATCGTACTCGCGGCCGCCGATGCGCTGGGCACTCAGGTCAGCGCAGAGGTATATGAAGAAGGCGCCGGCGACCTGCGTCGTGTACGGCCGCTTGCGCTGCGACCGGCCGTACGCCTCGACGGCCCGGGCCACGGGGCCGAGGCGCTGCCAGACGGGGACGGCCTCTGGCGCGGCGGC
>PKSG01001022.1:0-59651 GCA_002916505.1 Tolypocladium paradoxum | reverse complement strand
CCGCCGCTCGCCCATGCGCCGCCGCCGATGAAGCTGCGGCTGCGCGCGCGCCCGGGCCGGAGCGACGACGGGCCCCTGGCGAGGACAAGGGTCGTGAAGCGCTCTGCGCCGTCGCGGGGCGTCAACAAGCGCCGTCGCGCGCATGACGACGACATGGGCAGGGAGGATGTGAGCCACGACGACGACGACGAGGCCGACAGCGACCTCGACGTTGCCGAGTCGCAACGGGCGCAGCCGTCCGACGACCAGCCGCCGCCGCCGTCGACGCCCAAGCGCGCGCGCATCGCGCCGGAGCAAATACCCCTGGGCCTCGAGCGCGCCGACTTTCACCACGTCCACCTGCTCGGCGACGGCGCCGCCGAGGAGCGCAGCGGCAAGCCCGGCACCGACGTCCAGGTCGAGGCCGACGGCGCCGAGTGGAGCGCCGAGGACGACCGCGTGCTGGTCGAGCTGGTGCTGGACAAGCTGAAGCTGTCCAAGACGGAGTGGCAGGACTGCGCGCGCAGCCTGGGCAAGGACCGCCACAGCGTCAACAGGCGGTGGAAGAGCCTCATGACGAAGGGCGACGTCGGCCTGAAGCCGCGGGGGGGCAGTCGGCGCGCGAAGCTGCACGCAACCTGGCGGTGATGGCGCCTCTCTGCACACGGACCACGGCATCCATCGGGCAGGTAGATGCGCCTGTGGCCCGTCTCTGTCACTTCACCTCATTATACCCCAGCTGTTACCAAACCGTCTTTCATGCATCGTCTCCTATACCTACCTACCTACCTACCTGCCTGCCTGCACCTTTGGAGCGGCACCACGACCCGCACTCTGGCACTGGCGTTTTCCTGGGAAACGGAAAACAAAGAAGGGGGGGATCGTCACAAAATGGGAACCGCCTCCCCCCCTCGGGCAAGTCCGATTTTGGCTCTTCTGGCTTTGTTGTTGTTTTTTGTGGCCAGGGCATTTGGCGTTTGATGATATCCCCGTCGCGCGAAGAAAGGAAAGCGGCGCTCGAGTTTGTTTGTTCGTTTGCTTGTTTGGCTTGGGTACCCCTCTGGTCGGGTCTTTAGTCCCTCTGCCTCCTCTTCTTCTCCTCTCGCGATGCTGGCCCGCGTGCGGTGGCTCGTCGGGCATGGTGGTAATGCAAGACTACGAGGCCTTTGCAAAACGCTCTCTCGTGCACGAGCACTTCCGTGGCCCTTGCTCCGTGCGTGACAGCCAGCCAACTAACTCCCTCATCGGCTGCTCACCGAGCGCTCCCTGGCCGCCGCGAGAGAGGTGCGTGAAACCCCGAGGAAGTCCCTCCTTGTCGTCGTGCTACCTCTCCGTCTTCCCTCACTGCCTCGTGGGTCAGGCAGGCGGCAGGGTCCATCCATGGTCCATCACTCTACCTGACGCGCGTCGAGGGCGCCCTGACGCGTCAATCCACTGTTCGGACAGCAAGATGAGAACAGCGTTCATGGCGCAACGTGGCTGCTCAATGACTCTCTGAGTGGTTTTACGAATATGAGTTGTAGGCTTTAGTCTGTGCCCCTCCCTCCCTGGCGCGGGCGCGAAACGGCACCAAGCGTCCACCGGCTTCAACCGCCCCT
Organism: Tolypocladium paradoxum; assembly: GCA_002916505.1. Lineage (NCBI taxonomy): Eukaryota > Fungi > Ascomycota > Sordariomycetes > Hypocreales > Ophiocordycipitaceae > Tolypocladium > Tolypocladium paradoxum. Next base: position 58,074 of record PKSG01001022.1, on the reverse strand, counting down.
TGCCTAGTCCGTACATCATGCAGCTGTCGTCTTAGTTCGCCATTGCAATTGGGCGTATCATCTCCATCGGACTAGGCCTGACGTTGAGCTTCTAGAAGCCGACGAGATTCCATGCTTGTGTCTAGACGCCTAGTGCTGGACACCGCCACGTCACTTGTGCCGACAGCAACGACTACGTCTCCCTCAAAGTCTTTGCAATCAGCCCGACTCTGTCCGCCACAATAATGTCCACTCCAGCCTTGGCCTGCATCTACACGTGCAAACGCCATTAGCTCCTGCCCAACACAAGGCACCAACCAAGAGGAGACGCACCTTGGAATTGTCGGGAATGTTGTTCAACAACCCATATGAAGCACAAACCAAACCGGCCCCCTTCACAAACTGCACCAGCCGGGGGCAAAGCAGCAGCGTCTCGCAGGCAAACACCACCCCGGCGAGCTTCCACCGCTTGGCGAAGTGAACCGCCACTTGGAGGCTCGCGGCGCGTACCTCGAGGTCCGTCGCCGGCAGCTTGCCTGCGTTCGTGATGAACATGACCGGATACGTGCGTTGCTTCAAGGAGAGGAGAATGCAAATCTCCGGCGTGAACGATGTGAGCATGATGCGTCGCTTTCCGCCCAAGCGCTCAAGCTTGGCCAAGATGGCGTCGACAAACGAATTCATGTCGATTCCCACGGTGGCGACACCTGCTCCGACCGCTTCGTGGAGCCTGGGGTATTCTGATCGAGTTAGTTCCGCATTCATACAGCAAGGTGCAGAGTGCTCGTACTGGCTTCGATGTCAAACCCAATCTCCTCGGGCAGCCCGACCAGCATTTCTTCCAATGTTGCAAGCGAATCCTGTATCACGTCCCCTCGGGTATTGGGCTTGAACCCTTTGGCCTTGAAATCGACGGTATGCTTCATCCTGTCCTGCATCTGCATTGCCTCTGCCTCGAACCCTCGGCCGAGTGAACGCGAGCGCCGTCTGCCTCCAAGAGGGTGCTGCCAGCCTTGAACTTTGCCGGCGACAGACACGGGGTTGCCGTGAGGTGACTGGATTTGGCTGGCGTACTTGTACTGGTCGACTGTGAGGTCGTGTATTGCCACGTCGGTGCCCGTCTCGCTCAGGGAGAAGTCGTGGTAGATGACCGGCTCGAGATCTCTCGTGATTTGAACATCTATCATGTTAGGAGTTGTCTAGGTCTCAAGACGACGAGTGCAATCGTACCGAACTGGAAAACATGTTAGCACCTTGCACAGCTGCTCTCCACAAGGAAGAACTCACCTCAACATAGGAAGCGCCTTGCTTTGCTGCAGAAAGGGCCGACTTTCAGACGGTTAGCCCCTATACTAGAGCACGCATCTAGAACCATCATATACCTCGACGGTGTTTTCTCCAATCTGGAGATACCCTCGACTCGCAGTGTTCTGGCCAAGTCCTGCTTCGCTGTTAACAAATACTGGAATTTTACGCTGAGAACGGCCGTGGCCTGGCCTACCTCTGTGACCCACCAGCATCGGAGTCACTCTATTGCTATCCAAGGGGCCAATACACCGCGGCGCTTGCAGACCTTCAAAGGGCTTGCAAGTAAAGGATGTCAAAGTCACTTTGCCCACCATCCCCATGGTGTCTGCATGTAGAATGACCACTGTTTGCTCTCGGACCAAGCTCTGCCGCTCATCTCCAAAGTGATATTGGTTGCTGTTCAGGAGTGCCGTCCCGCTAGCAACCAGCTTTGCCTCTTTCTCCTGGCTTAACGAGCGTCTTTCCAAGACCCTGAGTACGAGCTGCAGCTCGACATCTGGGTTGACGGAAAAGACAAAAGGCTCATTGACCATGTCATCCAAGATTGGGAGCCGGACCAGCTTCGGTACCTGAGCTGCACCCAATACAGACACTTCGAGTGTATAACAGAGGTCTTGGTAAGTGCCTGGCGTAAAATCTGACGAGCAAAAGTCGAGATCCACTGCAGCACCCTCTCTCCCTTTCTGCGTGCTACCCAAGTTAACGACCAAGGCGCTTTCCCCCCGTCTCTCATCGGCCATTAAGTCGTCCTCGGAAGCCACAGAGGGGTCACCAGGGCCTCTGCCGGCGCCGTTGGTTGCATAGTCGTCAAGCAACTCGGCAACAGCCAGGTGGCCTCTAAAAGCGGCGTGTTCCTTCGCCGTCCATCCGGAAAAGTCGGTTTTGCGCTGGCTAGCACCAGCCTCCAACAGGAGTTTGGCAATTTTCTGATGGCCCCCTGCGCAGGCAGTGAATAGAGGAGTCCAGCCACGGCTCAGCTCCTGAACATCAATCCCAACGCGCTTCGCGAGCATGTCCCGGAGGATCCGTTCTGCGTAACCAAAGCGCCCAAGCTGAGCCGCAACATGCAGAGCAGTCTCACCGCGGCTTGACTGGTGGCTGAGATCCACGCCGTACTCTAACAGCCGGTATACTAACTCGTTGTTTTGCTGTCTCAAAGCCACCATCAAGATGTCCCCGGGAAAAGTTCTATTCTCGCAGTTGCTGTCAGCCGTGCCGTTTGAGTCGAGGGCGTTTAAAATAGCGACGGCTGCTGCCACATGGTTGTCACTAGCAGCAAGGTGTATCGGTGACTGGTGTTCGCTATCCGGCAATAGAGTAGCTGTCCTGGCCAGGTTACGATTCTGTGATTGCAACAAGGTGTCCAAGATCACTTGACAGATTTCCACGAGTCCAAATTTGGCGGCATAATGCAGAGGGAGACGGCCGGACTGGTCAGTTTCTGTGAATACTATTTCCGCAGACGGACCCAAGAAGTCACGCATCTGACGGAATAGAGTCGTGGGATCATTGTCGTGGAATATGACCGCGGATGTGTGACTCTGAATGCCAAAGGTCGTTCGATTCTCTTGGCCGACGAAAATAATGAAGGTATTCAGGAAATTGTTGTCGATTATCTGGCCGTCCATGAGAAGTGGGCTTTGCAGGCGCAATACGGCGAGGCCCCTTGGCTGGAAGAGGATTGAATGCATGAGAGCATCCCTCATAAATGCTTGGAGCTTCTGCCTTGTCATGCCAAGCTCGTGGCTTAGCGAATCAAGCATTGTGACATTTGATGTCGGCTCGCCAATTGGAAGCGATCGATGCAGGGCGTAAGTGGCGCTGGAAAGGGCATGCGGGCTGCTCAAGTGAACACGGAGGAGCAAACTTTCCCCCCCATTTGGCAGCGAAACGGCGAGTTCTTGCCTGATAGCGGCTAATTGTGCTCGTAGCCTCTCGGAAATGTGGCCAGAAGACTCGTCCATGGTCGCTCGTGTCCTCAGCCATCGATCCTTCAGGTCATGGTAGGGGCCGGCATTTGACTGGCCGAGGCGATGGAGTCTGCCGAATGTCTTTTCGAGGGCATCTTGGTTGACCCTGTCAAACCATTGTAGCTTCGCCAAGTCCCGTTCGAGGCCCTCGAATGCGTTGAGCAGGACTGTCAATTCGCCGTGATGCACACCGGAGATTTGCAGAAACTCGCTAGGTTGATGGGAGATGTTAAAGCGAGAACGTAGCGACTCTACGGCGCGAGACAAGGAGTGAGCCTGGCTTTGACCAAACTTGTCGAGAGCAGAAATGTTCTGATCCAGGCAATGGTAGGCCTCTGTGTCCTGGTCAGCGAGTGCGCCAGGAGCAGGCTTCTTTCCACCTAGCTGACCGGAGATGCCGGCCTGGCCATCCGTGCCGGACGACGACTTGATGAGGCGCTTCAATGCATTGTAGTCGACGTAGTGCTGCTCCCATTCGGGGACAATGTGCCGGTGAAGATCTTGGCCAAACTTCATGTTGTCTGTCGTGCTGTGGCAACCAGGACGCCGAGCCTACGAGATGGATTGGGTGCACGAAGCAGCCATCCGCGGGGGCAAACACAGCAGAGGCTGGGCGGTAGCATGCCTGCCGAGGTGGTACGAGCACATATCTGGTGGCTGACAATGGATTGCGGCGCGGTGTCGGTCGCACAATGAATGGAAGCCGAAGCCATCCCGCACACGTGATGTCGGTGAGCGCCTCCTTCCTCGACTGCCTCCTCCTAAGATGCCTCCTGCCTCTCCGTAGGCTGCTACGCCAGCACAGGCGGTCATCACCACCTCCATTGTTTGTTGGCACTGCGAGTGCGAATAATCCTGAGGCTCAACCACCGCACGCACGCGAGCCAATACCCGACTCGGCCGTTGACGACTAGATAAATGTTAGCTCGGCGCTTGGAGCGGGAGGCTTCGGGATGGACCCGCTTGGCGTGGGGAGCGCCGTCTCCCTGGGCACTCTGGCGGTGCGCGTCTGCTCCTCCATCTCCGAACTGCGATCGCTGTGCCACAGTCTGCCTGGGCGGCTTGAGGCCATAAGCAACGAGGTCGCCGACCTGGAGCTTGTCCTCGCCCAGATTTCCTCGCTCGTCCGGGAGCGAGATGCCCCTGCCGAGGCAGAACAGACCCCCTTGTCCCGTCTGCTCGCGCACGCCAGAGGCAAGCTGCTCGACCTCGAAGAAATCGTTCTTCGTTTGAAAACGGCCTATCTGCGAAACAAGGTCCCTCTCCTCGCTGTGGGTGTCTGGCGCAAAGAGCAGGGCAGGCTACAGGCTTTGCAGGACGACATCAGGACTGTCAAGTCGAGCTTGAATCTCATGCTCGGCGCCTCCAACTCGTACGTCCGTCCATATGATATGCCCGCCCCCACCACACCCTCTCATTGCCCATCGAATTGACCGATGCCAAGCCAAGATGTGATGCGCATACGTCTCGAGATTCAAGATATATCCGTCGTCACCGCTCGTTCGTCGCAATTGCACGTCGCTTTGAACGAGAAGCTTGCGACTACCCTTGCCGTTGTGGACGAGCGCATCGCCAAAGTCGAGGACATGCTTCGGATGCAGTCGGAGCAGCTGCAAGCACACCAACACACACAGGTCACATCGTCCATCTGCGCTCCACCTCCTCCCGCAGATTGGCCGCGACTTGCCAGCCCACAGACGCCCGTGGAGGCTCCTCGGCGGGCAAACGAAGTGGGGATCCGCGTGAGGCCGTACACTCCGTGTCGTCGAGCTGGCTGCAGATGTTCATGCCATGCTCCGCAGAGGTCATCTACACCCACACTACTAAACAGTTTGCTAGGGCGGCTCTTTGTTGGATATGCCGGACTGCCCATTCTGAGTCAAAACTGCGACGACACAAAATGCAAAAGGTCCCGCACGAGACGCATCAGCGTGGAGTACTGGTTTCCGTTGAGCTTTTGGTCCACCATTGTGCGGATGCAGGTCGCTTTCCAGCCCAACATGGGGCCCGCGCTGCAGCTCGATACATTAAGACGAATACCCGATTCTGCACAGTGCATCGACCTTGCGTTAAACGGCGATATCGATGGCCTGAAACATCTCTTTGGACGGGGCCTCGCTTCTCCACGAGATGTCAGCACCACCCGCGGCTACAGTCTGCTCAGATGGGCCTTGTACGGCAAGCAGTACAAAGCCTGCGAGTTTCTCATCTATGCAGGCGCGGACCCCGACTATGGCCCAATTGCTGTGAGCGATAACAGCCCTCGGGTCAAGGCATGCCACTTCTTGCTGGAAGGTGGCCTCTCCGACACCGCGGACAGAGCGATGAGGGCAATGACCGGAGGCAGTGACTTTCTCGATGACTTCATCGATGACTCCAAGTTTACGAAAACACACAAGATTGTTCTCGGACTCTCGTTGCAGAGCTTGGAGCATCAGCTCAACGAGGACCCCTATGAGATGGATGCGCAAGACTCTATGGGTCGTACACCCCTGGCATGGGCCGCTGCTCGCGGTGACCAACGCTCTGTTGTTACCTTGCTCAGCTACGGAGCCGATCCAAACATCACAGACGTCCAGTACTCTGGGCCGTTGTCCAACGCAGCCGCCCAGGGACATACAGTCTGCGTCCAGCTCCTGCTTGAAGCCGGCGCAGCGGTTGAACCACGTCTCCCGAGCGGCACGAAGAAAGGCAGCCCCCTTAACGTTGCTGCGCGGAACACGACGGACCCGTTGCTCCTCAAGAGGCTCCTCGACTTTGGAGCCAACGTCGACCAATGCTCGACGGATGGCAAAACACCACTCTTTCAAGCGGCGAGGAACGATAATGCGAGGGTTGCTATTCTTTTGCTCGAGTACGGTGCCGACATCAACGCAACGTCAACAACTGGCGAGACGCCCCTTACCACGGCAATCACGTACAACAGCCACAGCGTTCTCTGTCTGTTCCTCGAGCGCTGGCAAGAATACTCGTCCTGTCCTCGTCTCAAGGGTCCTCACCTCCTCAACACGGCGGCCCTGTACGCGGACATGGAGACCATTGCCATCCTCTCTGCCGCCGAGCACTTCCGCTCCAGATACGACAGCCAGTACACGGCGGGGGACTTTGGTGCCACGCTCCGCCTGCGGCTCGACTTCTCGGAGGAGCTGGCCGCGGCGTTCGACGACCTCATGAGCATCATCTGCTCGGCGCCGGATCTGCGACAGGGGGAAGAGGGGCTGCGGGAGTCGGGCTTCTTTTCGTGCCTGTCGTCGAGGGCTAATACATTTGAGGGGTGGGTTGTGCGCGAGGAGGTGCAGGGAGAGGACGACTCGGACGACAGCTTTCATGATGCCATGGATCGTGTCTGAACGGGACGATGGCGGCTGGGCGCTCTTTTGGCTTCGACTAACGAATCTAGGAAGCGAATGGGAGTCGTCCGATCTAGTTTCGTTCTTCGTATGTGCGGAGCATTGGTACATCCTTTTCGGTACCTGATGAATGAGAAGACTTGGTCTTGCGTTTCTTGGATGACGACCGAACATGACCATGTGCACACCCTCGGCACAAGTCAGGTTCCGTACTGTACTGAGCCAAGAACTGTATTAGATGCTGCATCCGGGACGTCTTGGTTATCCATCTGGATCGCGTCTATCGTCTACTCTATCTACAGCCAGAGCAAGCCATGTGCCGCATGCCCACTTCGTCTAAGCGCCACAAGAGACACTCTCTTTCATGAAATGACCGGTCCCCTGGGACAAGACGCTTTCGTGCATCTTGCAACCCAGCGAGAGCCCGCGCTCCAAGGCGCGACCTCATCGGGCCGTCGTCGCGAAATGCAAACGCGCACGCGCTATACATGTGCAAATGCCAGCCAATACGAAGCCCGTACTCCGACAGATAATCACAATGCCGTCTTCTTTTTATTGTTGTTTGCGTCTTTGGTCGGGGTTTTCGGATCATTGCCGTCGTCCTAGGGCGGCGTCATCTGCTCCTCCATCATCTTGCGCACTTCTTTCTCGAGGTTCTGCTCGACATCGTCGGCGTCTTCGACCGCGCCCGTCACCTTGTTTGCGAGCTCAATCTTCTTCTGGCATGCCTTGTAGATCAACTCCTCGATGGTATGTGACGAAATGAGCCGCACGACCTCGACGTCCCTCTTCTGGCCCAGTCGGTGCGCACGGTTCTCGGCCTGGATATCGTCCTGCGGGTTGTCCGACTGGTCAAAGATGATGACCTTGTTTGCAGCAGTCAGGTTGATGCCTGTGCCGCCTGCACCGGTGGTGAGCAGAAAGACCGGGATCGTCGGGTCGTTGTTGAACTCGTCGATCAGCGTCTGTCGCTCAGACACGTTCGTGTTGCCCATGAGGACTCGGTGGTCGATGCCCTGCATGGCGAGGACTTCCTGGAGAAGCTCGATGAGTCGCGAAAATTTGCTGAACACGAGCAAGCGGTCTCCGTTCTTTTGATATTGGCGAATGAGGTCCAGCAGCTTCTTGACCTTGCCGCTGTCGAGTTCTGCTGAAGCCGGGATGTCAAACTGCTTCAGGAGGGGCGGGTAGTCGCGGCACCAGAGATGGAGCTCAAAGTCTGAAGAGTTCTTGAGTTCCTGAACGAGGTGCTTGAGTTCCGGCTGGTGAAGTTCCGACTGTGGAATCCTATCCATCAGAATCTTCGCCATGGTCTCAACCTTTTCATCCGTAAAGTGGCGGCGGAAGAGCAAGGGATGCAGGGCAGCTTTTCGAAGCTGCATCCACACGTTGTTCTGGTCGTTTTGACGGCCCCGAGCCCGCGCAACACGCTGGGATGGTTCAAGCTTGAACGTCTCCTCATACTCGTCGTACACTGGTTTCTGAGCCTCGCTCATCTCGCAGTGAACCACCGTGTTGAATTTTTGCGGCATGTCTGAGAGCACCTGGTCTTTGCGTCGTTGCAGAATGAAGGGTTCCAAGATCGTGCGAGCCCGCCTAACTCGTTCGCTGTACAGGAACGCCCCATTCGAGACATCCCTGATGGTGACCTTCTGGCTGAAGATGTACTGGATGTGGTTCATGCAGCCTTCAAACATTTTAGGGTTGATGAAGTTGAGTAGTGACGTCATCTCCAGCAGATTGTTCTGAATAGGAGTTCCTGGAAGCGGTCAGTAAACAGTATATCAACCAGTCTAGAGGATGCAACATACCTGTTAGCAGCATTTTCCATGCCGCGGGGATTCTCTTCAGATCCCGATAAATCTTTGTCTCGGGGTTCTTCATCTTGTGACCCTCGTCAAAGATGGCGCAATTCAGCCGGAATGATTGCATTGCCTCAATGTCGGCCTCGGAGTTGATTTGAGAATATGTGGCCAGAACCACATGATAGGCCTCAGGATCCTGCTCGACCTCATAGGCAATCTCGGCCCGCTCCGCCTGGGTTCCTCGGTATCCCATGACGGAAAGATCTGGCGCGAATCTTTCGAATTCAATCAGCCAGTTATTGTAGGTGCTTGGCGGGACGACAATCAAGTTTGGCCATGGTCGATTCCCCTTTACTTTCCTCCCATAATCCTCAACCAGGTGACACATAAGGGATATGACCTGGCACGTCTTTCCCAGGCCCATCTCGTCGGCGAGGATGCAGCCAATATTGTAGTTGTAGAGAAGCGACATCCAGTTCAGACCGAAAAGCTGGAATGGCTTCATCTCGCAGTGGCCATCCATGAGTTTCGGCTCTTCTGGGATAAGAGGTCGCGTGTACCTAGAGCTACCCATGCTCGTCGGAGTCAGCGGCATGTCTCTGTCTGGGGTCGCCTGCTCGCTGCGCTTGTTGTGCCCAAAGGCGTCAAGGCTCCAGGTGTCCATAACACGTTTCACAGTCTGTGCCTTAACTTCACATTTGGCGACAACCTCGTCAATAGCGGCGACAGCGTTCAGGAACACTTCGACAGCGTCCACGACAGACTCTCCAATACTGATCCTGGCCGACTTGCGAGCCCCGGGTTTCTTGCTCGTGCCGACTCGCCTCGCTTGTGCCAGATCCTTGAAGGGTCGCTTGGCGATTAGGGGCTCGAGCAGATTCTCTTTCATGCCAGTCATGGCGGCTAGCTCCTTGAGCGAGCTGGTGTTGACGCAGGTCAGAACCCGATCATCGGCCTCGTATGTTGGTTCAGGCGAAGCTTCGGCTTGGTATGCGTCCTCCTTGTCATTATCAACAAGGTCAATTACCAGCGGATCATCGCTCGAGGGAGGCGGGCGCCCGAATATTTGAGTGGACGAGTCGCCGCGATTACGCAAGCCTTTCACCAAGCGACGCCTCTGCTGCTTGGGTGGGCTTGGGGTAATGCCGGGAGATGAGTCCCGCGAAAGAGAAACTGGGCTAGCTGCAGTTCCTTTCAATGCTGCCTTGGACACTAGCCGACGGCCATTTGGCCTGAGCAGTTGCTGTGAAGTCTGGTTCCCGAGCCAGGTGATTGCATCATCGAGGTCGTTCTTACACGCCTTAAGTGCTTCTCTAACCTTTTCAGACGGAAACCTGTCGCCAAGCACGTCGTATATCTGTCTCAACTTCTGCTTCGTCTCGCGCTCGTCCGCCGCAAGGTTATACGTGAAAGACGCAATCTTGGCCTTGAACGTGGTCGGGCGAATGTCCCCTCGAGAGGGAGACTGGTCGTCCTCGTCGTCCGATATGAGATTGATCGGCTCTGGCGCCGGTCGCTTAGGCGCCATGGCGGGCGCTGGTCGAGCCGGTGGTCGAAAAAATGTTCCAGCTGGAGCCAGTCGAGAGCCCAGCCGCGGGGGGTCTTTGTGTTGAAATGGAGAAGAAGCCGGCACTTCGACGATGCTCGCGGGCGACGAGGATTCCGGTACCGTGAGGTTAGGGCGGTTGAGAATCTGAGTAGGTTGGGTGATAGTATCTCGGTCTCGGAAAAAGGCGGAGGGTGAGCACGGTATAGTGTCTCCCGCAAGCTTGTCGACGTCATCAACTGGGATAGAGGCTCGCGCGAGCAAAGGGGTCCGAGGCACCGTGCTCGAATGCCGCAGTGGGAGCGGCGAAGAGCTCTGTGCCATGGTGAAGGAAGGAAAAAGGGCGGGGATGGGACTGACGCAGGCGGAGCGGATGAAGGGCGGGCGGGCGGTGAGTGCAGGCCAGCTGTCAAAACCATTCGAGGCGCGTGGACAGCAGAGCGTGGAGCGAGCAGCAATGAATTGAGGCTTCTGGCACCCGCTCGCGCGCTGCGTTGCCGTCGACGCCCTCCAGAGCCGATGGCGGGTGCGCTGAAGGCTGCTGGCAATTTTCGTGACGAGCGGAGACGCGCCTCGCCCGTTGTCGCCCATTCGCGAAGTCACGTGCGCACTTTTACTTGTACTCGGTTTTCACGTTGTGCTGCATTTGAACAACACAATCGCCTTGTTTCCGGGGAATTGTCTCCGCAAAAACAGACCCTGTGGACGAAGGCACGAGAACAAAGGAATTTACCACCTCTTCCCTCTCCAAGTCGGCGACGATGCCCATCAACAGGTGCTCCGTACGAAGTACATGGCCTACGCCCCAGCTCAGGTTGTGGGGCGGACCGTGGGGCTCCGTGTCTACGTACCTCTGGCGCCACGCATGTAATTGCATCAGGAGCTGCTGCTCAGTCTCATCACTCACTCTACAGCTGCAGCACCAAGGCATCTCCTCAGCTATCCGCCATGGCAACCCGACGAATCATCAGCTCCGAGAAGACCATCCTCGAAAAGGACGACCGGACGGAGGAAAAGTCCAACATCAGCCCCGCCGTCCCAAAGTGAGCCACCTTCGATCGCGGAGCCGCCACCTTCAGACTCCCGACTGACCAAAACAACCAGACATGTCATCTTCAAGCTCCTCGGCTTCACCTTTGCCATGATTGTGCTTCCCATTGGGTCATACTTCCTCACAGTGAACACGGTCTTCAAAGGTAATTGAGCTCTCTCCCGGGCCCCGTCGCGTTGCGTTGCTGACCGTCCTCAGGCAATTCTTCATATGCCGGAGCCATGGCAGCGCTCCTGGCAAACGTGGTCCTGATTGCCTACGTCATTGTCGCTATGAACGAGGATGAATCTGAAAGGAACAGTACCAGCAAGTCGGAAAGCAAGAAGGATCGGTGATCTTTGTTATTCGGGCCATGTACGGATAGCTGCATCAACACGAATTTGTATAGTGGCTCCCATCGTTCACCAGGGGCACAAGAGGCACCGGGATTTGCTCGTCAGCTTTGAAAAGGCTCCAATCGTGCCATGTTTGTGATATTTATAAAACTGTCCTCTGGGAAGGCCAGTTCTGGACCTTGCCGCAGCCACATCTATATGCCACATAAAACTTGGTTGGTAATTGATGATGATTAATACCCATGCGCTGGGCAGACTCTTCGTCTGTCGGCTCCGACTCTCATGTTGCCATTCCACCACTGATGAAACATCGTTAAAGCAAACCCCCCAACGCCTCGTACACGGCTCGTATGCGTATGTACCATCTTCCCCACACGATTCCGTCATGCGCTTCCACGTAATGGTCCATCCTTGTCCTGGACCAACATCATTTCGTCATTTCCGGATGTTGCGGCGATCATGTGGCAATAGTTGGAACCCCAGCAGTCGCGAGCCGCTGGATAGATCCTGCTGAAACCTCAAAATTCCGGAACTCATGTATAGACAAAGGAAACATGTCTACAAAATCAGGCCCAGCCATCACCTCGGGGTGCCTTAGGCGTTTTTGCTAAAACGACGAGTAAACCAGCTCTTCCGCTTGTCAGAGCTGTCCGGTCGCTGCTGTGAAGCCTGCCGCTTCAGCACCGACGGTTGCTTCCGGGGTATAGCGGGTGCGGGCCCAGAGCTGTACTGGGCGGCCTCCGTAGGCGGCGGTGGTAAGGGATGATTGTTGCTATTCGCCCCTAGTCCAACGGAAAAGTCGGGTGCGTGGTAAGCTTGAGACTGACTGAATCCGATTCCATAGTCGTTGACGGGCTCCTTGCGCTTAGCGGGAGGCGCCCGGTCAATCGAGCTATTGTCACTACTGGTCGGGTCCGTCTGGTAGCCGGCGGGATCAGAGTTGCCACTAGGCGCAGCGGATGTCACAGTCTCATAAGAGCGATCCTTGTGCGGCATGGGGTAAACGTTCTGCTCCCGCCCATACATCTGGTAGTGCGGGTCGGAATGCATCCTCTGGGTACGCTCGCGTGGCGTAGGTCGGCCATGGCCGTTATTGTAGCTGCCGCCACCGTAGCCCTGTGAGTCGAAATAGCTATTTCTCGTCGTCCCGGGCGTCGTGGGCCCGACTTGGCTTTCTGCCCTGAACGAAGCAGGTCGACTGCCGTAGTAGCTGTCTTGGGGGAATCGTGGCTGGGTCTGGGGTTGGATGCTGGTTCGCCGGGTCCAGTTCGCTACCGACTCTGTGTCTGCCGTCGATTAGTACGGGATACTCACAGAAGGGTGAAGATATGGCCATACCAGAGCGATACATGGACTTGCGCGAGTATCCACCGTCGATTGCCGCCTCGAAGCTTCGGATGGTCTCGAGCGGCCGCTCCCAGCGGTTGCGAGTTGGATTCGACTTGTCCGGGTCCGCTAAACAAATGTCAGTCCATAACCTTCGGCGCACAGGCCAGAATGGATTTGGCTCACCGATCGGGTTGCCCCAGGTGTCCTTGTGCTGGATGGAGCGCAGCGGGACAAGGGAGGACTGCGTCATCATGGCAGCAACAGCAGCTATGTCGCATGTTAGTTTGCAGAACGGCGAAGGAGCGGCGAGAGGGCAAGGGCGGAACTGTGAATCGATGGCGAGAGTACATAATAGCGACTTACATGGTTCGGCCTCGTTGATGGCTAGCGAGGGATCTGCCTTGCTGTGTAGACGCCTGGATTCCTTCTCCTCGTGGGTCTCGTGGGAGTCAGTCTTGCTGGCGCCACTACTATGATGGGACCTGTCGGATCGGAAGCTGAAGCTTCGCGGCTTCGCCTGGGAATTGGGGGAGTGCAGCTGGGGCCGTTGCCGCTGCCGCTGCGATTGATGCTGCTGCTGCTGCTGCTGCTGCTGCTGCTGCTGAGGCGGCTGCAGGAGTGGTTGACGATACCGGTCTGCTGGAGTCGCCATGGCGCCGGGCTGGGAGGGTTGGCTGTTTTATTGAGCACGACGACGAGCTGACGGGGGGGCCTGGCAGGCCTGCCAAGGATTGTCGGCGGAGATGAGGGATCGGGGCGATCGATGATACGGCGGGATCGCGCCAAAGGCTGGGTATTCTGAAATAACGGCGCGAAACCTGGGAGCCGGGGTAATAGGCGCACAGGCACTTTGCGACTCCGGAGGGCGATGTCCTGGAGCCTGGGAGGGGATATTTTGCGGTGGAGAATCTGGGAGTTTTGGTGGAGGAGAGGCAAGAGGCTGGGGTGATGGCGTGGCTGCTTTCGGTGGTGGCTCTCCGAGTGGGACTGATTCTAACAGTGCAGCACGCAGCAGGGGAGCAGTGGCCCGTCGCAGGAACGACAGGGGGGGGAGGGGTGGCCCAAGGCCAAGGAAACAGAGACTGGGAACCTGGAAGGAGGCTTTGGGCGTACGTAGCAACGGCCCTGACCAGGCGCGTTCCGTATCAGCAAGCGCTGTGACCTGAGGCGCAACCGCTCGACCACCAGGCGACGATGGCGGCCCAAAACGCCCCGCTGGGGCTGTTGACGAGAAAGTCGAGACGGCGACTGGCACGCTGCGTCGATGGCGGGCAGTGCAATGCGACCGGTACCGGTTAGATGACGGGGAGCAACAAAGCAGGAAAAGGCTCTGGGACAACCTTATCAGCGGCTTCTCGTGCTCATGCAGCACAACCAACGGCTGCGTGATGACGGGTACACGGAGCGGCAAGGCGCAACGGTGCAGTCGGCGTCGGGTGCTCTATCGGAGCGCTTCTGCTGGCGCACTCCCTGGGCAGGCCTCGATGTCGGGTCCACCACCACGTTGGCGTTCGGTTCGCTTGCGGCCTTGACGTCAAGAGCCAGCAATGTCTCAGTGCCTCTGCTTCTCTCTAGGAGCGGTTGTCCCGTGCTCCGGCTCGCATATGCGGATTAATAAGGCAGGGGCTGGCCGTTCCCAGATGCTAGGGTTGTCCGAATCCGTCGCGAATTGGCCCCAGGTCCGTATCTGTCCTCGACCAAGTCCACAGTGGGCCAGAACTCTCGCGGGACCTAACGTAGGCGTCGATGGGAGTCGTTGCGGTGACCAGCAGGCAAGTGTCCCGTCTAGCCTGATTTTTCTGGCTGTTGGCTGGGTGACAGGCCAGCGGGACCACCGTTGGCTGCTGGAGCGCTGCGCTGTGACCCGCTTCACGATGTCGCTGTCTCAGCCGGCGGAGGCGGCAGCAGGCGGTTATAAATATCGACGGCGGGCGGCGGGGTTATCGTAAACTGACGACTGCGCTGCCGTGCCTGCTGTGGCCACGCCGTTCTCAAATCGAGTGTGACGATGCTTGCTGCTGGCAGCCGCTCCCAAATCTGATGAATTGGTTTGATTGATTGATTGACTGATGGATGGACGGACGGACGGACTGCTGGATAGGCAGACGGCCGGGTGGCTGTCCCAGTATGCAGGATGCGTGGAAATACGAGGTGGGAGGCGCTCAGGCGATCTTCGCTCCTCATCGGTGAAAGAAGGCGGCGGTCAGGGCTCACGGCGAGGCAGGGCAGACTGGGCTGCTATATACCCTAAACGAGAGGTGAGGTAGGCAAGGTACTCGCACGGTACACTCAAGTAGGAGGTACCAACCAGCGCGAGTCAGAACCCCTTCAACCGATCCTCCGAAACGCGCAGTGGAGGGCTGGCCTCGTGGTTTCATTCCGCTGGAGGCTGGCAGGAATCGCTGGGAGACCAGAGATGTCCCGCCCGCCGAGAGGCAGAGAGGCATGGACGGATGCATGGCATGGCCGCCGACTCACTGGACAGCAACAAGACAAGGCACCTTACCCACGCATCCGCCTCTGCCCCTCGGGGACCGGCGGCTTTGCGCAGCGCAAGTCCATCGCCAGCGGTCGAACCTTGAGAGGTACTTCGATCTACTCAATGGGGCTGAGCCTTGTGGCAATGAAGCCGTAGAGGGTGTAAGCCGGTCCGATGATTCGATGAGGCCCGGTCGAGGACGCCATTGCGCTCGTAGAGCAGAAGCGGATGATAGGAAGCTTTCCCATCTTGAATAGTCCAAAGCTTCCAGGCCCGGCCGTGTAAAAAAGTCTTGCATCGGCCGCATCCAAGGGAAGATGGCTCTGTGACCAGGGGCTAGCTGCAGTAGTCCTCACGGGCTGGGCAAATCATGGACGTTTCGCCTCTGGCCGCTTCGTGTTCCCGGTGGTTCCTCCACACCATCTTCTCCCAAATCCCGCCAGCCGAGCCACATCGATCGAGTCCTCGTATATATATCCACTCAACCGCCAGCAAGGAGGCATCCTCCGTACCTTGCCTGCTGCCAGGCTGGCCGACATTCAGCAGCAGCGGCACGTAGCATTCACCATTCCATGCCGTCCCCTCTTTGGCTGCGAGCACGGCGTTGTAACGCACACCAGCACCGGGGCCAGTTGTAATAAACGTCGCCCAGTCTGGGGAGGCAGGGTGTGTGTGGTGCCATGTCTCTCGAGTCTCAACCTCTCGGCATCCGAGTGCCACATTGGGAGAAGTTGGGCGCCCATCTTGTTGGATGAATCGGATATCGGTTGGTTGGCTTCTGTCGGCTCCGCTCCGCGACCTGGTGCTACACAGCCTGACCCTTCCCGTGCGACACTTATCGTGAGGACGAGAGATTCACAATTCATGCCAGTGGATGCCGCCTGCATTATACCGACCCACGCTTCGAGCACCATCCGACAAATGCTAATTACAACAAGGGGCCTGCTCCATTGCTCCGTCAAGCCAGCCCATCGTCACGCCACAGAGCAAGATTTCTCGCGGGTGGGCGACGGACGATTGTCGGCTAGGACCATCGTCTGCATCCAGCCCGGACGCCGAATCTGCCATCTCGTCATCAGCCTGTCATGGATGGAAAACCTGCCTCGAGCCAGCCGTCCGTGCTAAATTCGGCACCCCCCCTGGCTGCGTTTTGTTGGCGCTACACCGGTATGCAGTAGATCGACGGCGCAGCAGCCCACGATCCGTCGAATTTGACGCCATGAAACGCTGGCAGCGGCAGCGCTGTGAAACGCTCTCGCAGGCTGCCAGCCTACGAGTATGTTAGTCACTCGTACCAATTACATCGGGCAGAGAGGGGGTGCGCGCGGCGTCCATGCTCGCAGGGGCCACGCACCCCTCTGCCGGCAGCCTGCAGGACGGCTTCCACGCCGCAGTGCGACCGCTGGCCCATGTCAATTGATGTGAGTCTATCCGTACCTCACACTTCCATCAACAGACGGAAAGGCGATGCTGCCGAGCTTCCGGATCGAGTACTCGTAGAGGGGCGGTTGGCTGGGGCTGGTGGCACCCCATCCCGCATCCGGTCAACCATGTCGGTCATGCCCAGCAAGATTCCCATTTTCGCTGGCATGGCAAACATTGAACCGGCCAAGAGGCTTACCGCTTCATACCGCGTGCCTAAGGTACCTAGCGTAGGTACCTTAGCATTGTTGGACGGCGGTGCTTGCTCGCCTCAGCCAGCTCCGGGAGTCTTGGCTCTCATGCCATGAAAGCCGACAGCGTCACAGCCCAGCTTCCTCGCCAAGCAGCGTGCTACGTCGGTTTCTCATGACATGTGGCTTAATAGACGGTTTGATAAGCAGCAACCTACTATGCATTGCCCGTTGGAGCCGGCTCGCACACGATATCCCGTGTCCGCGCGCTCTCCGCTGTCACCGTTTCAGAGGTCTTGAACGTGGCTTATGAAACATCCGGTTTCCAAATTGCAAATACACTTTGGTCCTGGCCAGGGTGCCTGTCCGCCGTCGGCAAAACGTGCCGAATGTAAGTGCCCAGCATGGTCGGTCCGCTCTGCAGTCGTCACATACTCGTATTAGCCGTCCGTACACATTGCCGTAGGCAGTGTGGGATGAAGCCAGCCTCATCCCCGCCTCTCGGCAGTGAAGGTCAAGTAAGCTTCGTCAAGTAAGCTTCTTTTCAAGGCAGACAAGGGACTCGCCGATGAAGGGGTACTGCAGCACACACTTGGGACAAGGCGATCTCACAGACGTCGAGTTCCGGGGGACTCCGTTCCAACATGACTACCACGCCACGCTGGCTGGTAGTCTCGGGTCCAGCAAACGTCAAGACATCTCACTCCACAGCCCAGTCAGTCAGGTATCTGGACGCAACAGAGCTTGACGACATGGCAGAACCAAGTCTTGACTATAGTCACCATCTCCAGCTAGAAATACACTCCAGTACTATCGAGTTGCTGTTGCCCGCGATCACGGGGCTGAGACTCGACTCGGTCGGGCAATTTCACATCATATGACATTTCGCGGCTAGTCGTCATGGGCCCTGGCAGACTTTTCACAGCAAAACTGTCCTTTCCGCCAGTCGCATGAGAAAGTGGTGAAACTCCAGAGCAAAATGTAAACCATGTGCGCCTTCGTCCAGACGCAGTCGTATCGGGGATATGTCTCGTTCGTCGCAGAATGCGGTACGGCAGAGTCGAGCGTGGTACGCGCATCACATCACGGTTCGGGCGCCATCGAGTTGGGGGTTTGACGTCTTTTTAATTGAATGCCTCAAAGCAAGGCGATATGCTTTATCCCTGCCTCGACCAATGCAGCCAAATGAGAACCGCCCTCACTACCAACTCCATCCCGAATCCCTGCTTATATGGACGAGGGGTACAGCATGACGCGAACCGAAGCACCGAAAGACTTTGTGGGAAGAGGAGAAGTGAACTTGGCACGGACGACACCAGAGTTGCCTGGACACCACATTAGCGGACTGCCTTGATATGCAGGTGCGCGAGAGCTGAATGTACCGTGCGGCCGGGTGACCTTGCCCCAGATGACGCGGATCTTGGAGCCCCGGATCTCCTTCTGGCCCCGGTAGACGTAGGCGATCTTCTTGCCCAGGTAGAAGCTGTAACCCCGATCAGCAAGCAGATTCTCCAAACAAGACCATCGCGAATGCATACTTGGCGGCGTCGGTGTTGTCAACACCCTCGATCTTGATCAGGCTGGTGCCAGAGTGGGTGACGTGACGCGAGCGCTGGTAGCTCAGGTGGCGTCCCCTATTTCATGTCCGTCAGCAAATGTTCCATGCATCTCGGCCCGGCTTTCGGTGTTGTCGCGGTATGTGACCCAATGGTCGCCATCGATAATGTCTTCCAGGCAGAGGAAGGGCGGGAATCGTGTCGCTATGGTTGTACTCACTTGACGTATACTGTTGAAAACTGTCAGTAAAATGTCCGAAAACCGGGATCGGCTGCGTTGCGCGTCGCGATGACGGCATCTACTCACATCTGTGGCCGCTCTCGGAAGGCATCGTGAGTGATTTCTGGCTTCCGCCCTCTCAAACAACCAAAGGAGACAAGGGAAGAGTCGAAGGAAACTGTCTTATCTAAAAGACCTTTCCCTGGTTGCTGATGCAAGTCGGTTGTCGTGGTTGTCGTGATGTTGGCTGAGAAGATGAGTGGATGCGATAATGGTGTGTGGTGCCACTAGCGGAAAACTTCGTGCCCTCAGGATCACGTGCGCCCTTAGGGCAATCGTTGCCTGGGGAACTTTGTTAGTGGCTGGAGGATGGAGACATCGCACCGCCATATGCGGCGGAGGCAGGCTGGCAGTCACACGGCTAGATCCACTTGATTCCGGCCTCTCATGCTGTCAGAACACGGCGCAGAAGGATCAACACTGATGTTGGCATTCGAGCGATTGTGAATTGAGCTCGCTGGTCAATTTACCCGAGGTGATGCCTACGAAGGGAAGAGACGCATTGCAAAAGGCCTTTTGGATGAGGCTTTCCAACCCGTTTGGTGGCAGCATAACACGTGAACCAAGGCCCAACGGTACTTCGTACACCCATGTCAGATTGAAACAGGGAGCACCATCATGTTGTCTAGAGGTGCTGCGATTAGAGGCATGAACAGACAGACAAGCATGTACAATTGACCCTGATGCCTATTCCAAGGCCAGTCGCCATTGATAGGTGCGCGAATTGTTTTATCCGTCTTGCGGCTGCCAAAGCATCGGCCTTGCGAAATTCCCGCAGACTATGGGTTCTGTTGGGACCGGCTCTAGCGAAGGTACGTTGCAGGGCGGGATATCCAAACCTCCTTCCTCGGTATTAGTTGTCAGAATTACGAAGCGCAGGGAACTCTGAATGGCGTGCATCACTGGCGGAGTTAGATCAAATCAGACTCCGGCAGCGGTTGGAATATTGAGAACGCCGACGAGCAATCTCGGAGTCTCTGCTCGAGCTGGAGCGTATTTCAAATGTATGCGGCTGCTTGGTCAGGCTTTTGTAAGAAGGGCTGACAAAGGGGATGACCTGCACCTCTCAGAGCTCAAGACTGAGGCTGGTGTGTGGCCTTTCCAGATCGGGGGAGTTAACTCGGTATCTGTGCAGGCACCAATCAACCGTCCATGTCCAAAACTTGGAGCTCCAGGGCCGGCGAGGTTGACCAGATGCATTCCATTGTGGACCGAAGAAGCCAGCATAGCGGAGGCGGAAGCTCCGGGCTCGCAGCGCGCCGTCGCGGTCTGTAACATCCAGACATCCGACCTGAAGCAGCGTCGGCACGATGACTACAATGTCGGTAAAACGGCCGGGCGAATGCATGTGCCACCTGGAACGCAGGGCGCAGCAGTCTGCGCATCGAGCAATGATTTGTTAGAGCCTCCCCTTTCCGCGGCGGAGGTTTGCATTCCCGCAGCGCCCATCAGCCAGCCGTTGAGTTGAATCAGGTCCGTCGTCATCCTGAGCATCTCAGTGAGCCCCGCCCCGCTGGGCATCTCCGAGGAACGTGGGTGGGGTGGAGGGAGGGAGGTAATAAGGAAACCTGGAACCTGGACCTGCTGGGACGCCGCATCACGACCCCTCGAGCCACCTGCTGGATTTTGCTTAGTCGTCTCCTCCGTCATCATTAGCCCGTCCCAGCTCTTCCGGAGACCCCCTCAACACCGTCTCTCCGTACCATCCATACCCTTTTGATTTACGCCTACGACCGCGACTGCTTCCTGCTGCGACGAAACCACCGCAGGTTCCCTACGATCAACAGCCGATTCTTGCGTCCAGTGCGATCTGGTCACCTCTGTCGCCATGGAGCAGACCCAGGGAGCGTATGTGCTTTTGCTGCCCCACCATGCTGGGCAAGCTCGGAGTCCGGCGGGGGATGGACTGCCTGTCCCTGCGTCGCGAGCCCTGCCGCCGCCGTGTCCTCCAGCGCAACATGCTGACGAGACCGACCAAGCAGGACCATGGAGCTGAAGGAGAACACGACCATTGTCGTGCTCGGCGCCTCGGGCGATCTGGCCAAGAAGAAGACGGTGAGAGTTTCCCTCGGCTTACGCTTCACGCAGGCTTTGCGCTTACTCTGTGACAGTACCCCGCGCTATTTGGACTGGTGAGCATACATTCACCCATTGGGTGACTGCCCTCGACGGGAATACGCGGCCTAACAATGTGCAGTACCGGAACCAATTCCTGCCCAAGGATGTCAGAATCGTTGGATATGCGCGCACCAAGATGGACCATGAGGAGTACCTGCGACGGATCAAGTCCTACATGAAGACCCCCACCAAGGAGATTGAGCAGCAGCTCGAGGACTTTTGCGGCCTCTGCTCCTACATTTCCGGCCAGTACGACAGGGACGAGTCCTTCGAGATCCTCAACAAGCATCTGGAGGAGTTGGAAAAGGGCCGGCCGGAGACGCACCGGCTGTTCTACATGGCCCTGCCGCCCAGCGTCTTTACCATCGTTTCCCAACATCTGAAAAAGTGCTGCTACCCCAACAAGGGCATTGCCCGGGTTATTGTAAGCTGAGAAGCCTCTCTGCCCCTTCTCCCTCGCGCGCTGACTGGGCTGTCAAGGTCGAGAAACCGTTCGGCAAGGACCTCGCCAGCTCCCGTGAGCTCCAAAAATCGCTCGAACCTGACTGGAAGGAGGAGGAGCTGTTCCGTATCGATCACTATCTGGGCAAGGAAATGGTCAAGAACATTCTGATTCTGCGATTTGGTAACTCGTTCTTGGGCGCAACATGGAACCGCCACCACATCGACAACGTGCAGATCACCTTCAAGGAGCCCTTTGGCACGGAGGGTCGTGGAGGCTACTTTGACGAGTTCGGCATCATTCGGGACGTGATGCAGAACCATCTTCTGCAGGTTCTCACCCTCCTCGCCATGGAGCGACCCATCTCATTCGACTCAGAGGACATCCGCGACGAAAAGGTCCGCGTGCTCCGTGCCATCCCCGCCATCGAGCCGAAGAACGTCATTATCGGCCAATACGGAAAATCTCTCGACGGCAGTAAGCCCTCGTACAAGGAGGATAACACCGTTCCCAAGGACTCGAGGTGCCCGACATTCTGCGCCCTCGTCGCGTACATTAAGAATGAGCGCTGGGACGGCGTGCCCTTCATCATGAAGGCGGGCAAGGCGCTCAATGAGCAGAAGACTGAGATTCGGATCCAGTTCAAGGACGTTACATCTGGCATCTTCAAGGACATTCCGCGGAACGAACTTGTTATGCGCATTCAGCCCAACGAGAGTGTCTACATCAAGATGAACTCCAAGCTGCCGGGCCTAAGCATGCAGACCGTCGTCACCGAGCTCGACCTCACCTACCGACGAAGATTCTCGGACCTCAAGATCCCGGAGGCATATGAATCCCTGGTCCTCGACTGCCTCAAGGGCGACCACTCCAACTTTGTGCGTGACGACGAGCTTGACGCAAGCTGGCGCGTCTTTACCCCGCTCCTCCACTACCTCGACGATAACAAGGAAATTATCCCCATGGAGTACCCCTATGGTAGCTATCTCCATACCCGCGCGAGGTGTCACTCACTCACATCTTACGACAGGTTCTCGCGGCCCTGCCGTGCTGGACAAGTTCACGGCTTCCTACGGTTACAAGTTCAGCGACGCTGCTGGCTACCAGTGGCCGACAACAGCGGCCGCCCCTCCCAACAGGTTGTAAGTTGTCGCCGCCAATGCTGCACATGTTTGTACCATGCCTGAGCACCCTAGGCGGACCAATTAGCTGACCGCTCTTGCAGCTAATTCTACCTTCTGGAAATGTTGCTAGGACAGCCGGTGGCGCGTGATAATGTTGGAGATAATCCAGGTTTCAGATGGGACTGGAAATCAAGGAAGTCTCTGAGATGCAGAGTTGAGTACCTGTATCGGCCGACGAAAAGTAAGGAGTGAGCTGCTTGACGAGAAACTGGAACGGATACATAGAACGGTAGTTTGTCGCAGCAACGCCTTCTGCGCAGCAGCTCGAAGCAGTTGCGGATTCTGGCTTGCTATGACATGCCCATGTGTTGTCGGCCTGTGCCAGCCAAGCCGGCCACACTGCTTGGCTAAGGTTCGGGCATTTAAGCTACAGCCATGCCGTAAGGGTGGCCCGTGCACGCCAGCCTCACATGACCCGAGCGTCTCCAAGGCGGCTCCCGCTACAACAGACTCCGTCCGGGCTGATTGAGCAGCGCAGCTCACATCACCACCTCTGCAACCACTCGCCCTCCCACGCTCGCGCGCTGGCGCATCGCCCAAGCATTTATTCAGCATCGACATATCGACTGTCGCTGCCATCGCGCACTCGGCACGGAACCTGAATTTTCGAGCCGATCCCGTTGTGTCACGCCCGTCACCCGGCGGGTGCCAGCTTTGCCTGCGTCGTATCGCCCGTTCCCCGATCCTGCGCCGCCCGCCGCTGACGCAAGGGTTCGGTAGCCCTCTCTGGAGAAGGGGACGGACCACGTGCCAGAAGCGGCAAGGCACTCGCTCGGCCTGCGTGCGACTCGCCCAGGCGCATCGATTGGTTGCTCGGTGCGGACGCGACGCATTGCCATGCGTCCTTTGCCTCGCCCATCTACATACCTCTCCATGACAACCCAGGGCACCTGAAAGCGAACCACGAGATACGACCGTTGCGCCGCCTGGGGCTGTGGGGCTGCGGTCATCGAGTGCTTGGGGACGCGTGCGTGGACTCTCGACAAGGAGTAAATGCCCGGCGTCGTCAGCATGGAGCCGACAGGCCAGAATGGCACGCGCACCGATCATGATAGGGATCCCGCAGTCAATGGAGTGAATGGGATGAGCGTCGGAGGTGGCCAGGGGAGTGCACCAGACAAGGGCAAGGCTCCCGCCGCTTCAAACGACAATGCCACTGTCAATGGTGGTGAGGTTGGCGGAACGGCCCTGGAACGCTCTCGTCGGCCCCCCCCGCAAGCCGGCGGGCCGTCGACCGAAGCGCACTCGAGAATGAACGACCTCCCGGACGAGATCAGGCACATTACGGAAGGATTCATTCCGCTATCCCTCTTGCTCACGCGACTGGCGCAAGTGACACACAACTCGCTCCAGGAAAAAGTCGCAGAACTGGCCAAAATGCCATTGCCGACAGCCGCTGCTAACGGAACTCCCTCATACACCTCTGGCGGCCCGGACGACAGTTCAAGCGACAATCTGCGAAAGAAGGGAAGCCTAACGAGCTTTGCCCAGGACATGCACGGAAAGTGGCTCAAGGCACTGGTCATCACGGAGTGGAGCAGGAAATCTGATATGGTCAGCAAGCTCATCGACCTCAAGTTCCACATCGACCAGCAGAGAATACTGTACGATGCATGTCTCGACAATATGGTCAATGTCAAACGGGACTTGGCATTCGCACGGATGCCGAGCCCCGATTTGAAGACGGCCTTGCAAGTTCTGTCCACCGGAACTGCGCCATGGATGCCTGATGTAAGTTTCCCTGAAATGTATACGAATCTTGGCAGGACGCGATTCTAACGCCTCTCTTGTAGCTCAGTTACATAGATCCGCCCCCCTTGACGCCAGACGAGCAGCTGAAATGGATGAACGACCTAAACACCTTGCTGTCTCTGAGGCTGAACCTAGATGACTACGACAAAATCCCGTACCACTTCCGCAACTACGAGATTGGCTCGGGACGAGTGACGTTCAAGGTGGATGGCGAGTTCGAGGTCGACCTGACGATTGCCGATGAAGATTTCGAGAAGCAGTTTTGGTTCATCGACTTCAGATATGCATTCGCCCCGGCGGCAGCATCTCTCTCCGACGCCTTGAGGACGTACTTGGAAGGCTGTGTCAACGAGGCACTGAGCAAAGATGGCTTGGCAGGATGCTACCAGTTTCTGCACGAGTTTGTCCTGACATGCAAGATCAACGAACTGAAGCGCCAGGCGCTTCAGCTGAGCAGAAGCTCCTGGACTGGAACTCTCATGGTCGAGCCACTGAACCGAGCTTTGGCCATCCAATACTGGACCTCCCGAACCGCAATAACAGGAACCAAGAGCTGGATTTTGCTGGCGGTAAACAGCGGCCGCAGGCCAAACGGCAAGACTGACCCCAAGTCATCAAGCTTCCTAGTAGCGAAGTGGTACCGCGACAACCAGGAGATGACGGACGTCAACGTTGAACTGGACGTCAAGAATCTTTCAACAGAGGCCCTCCTGAGGGACGTTGTCGCCCGGCATATCGCGATAATCCTGACGAGCATACACGACAAGCTGCTGACGGCTGCACGGTTCCAAAACCGGGAAGCTAGCATGATTTTAGACGTTGCCAAATCAGACCCGGCAGCTTCGCGCTTGGTCATGCAAGTTGGATACCGCAGCCAGGCTACGCTGTTGGTGGAGCCCATGACTGGCGCGTTTGCCCTCAAGCCGCACTCGAGGTTCACGATACAATACGAACACCAGCTGAACAACGGCAAGAATGCCGCAGAGGACGGCGTGGCTTGCCTGGAGAACGTTCGGTGCGCTCTTTTGGACGACGAGATCAACAGGCGAGGAAGCTGCATGGGCTGGTTGGCGCGCAAGTCACCCCTGATGCTCGAAGAAATGCGGTCGGTGACCAAGCTTCGCGAATGGACCCGCGCCGTCTGGCTCCAGAAAGACGGCTGGGGGGCGAACTGGCTCGTGGTGGTGTTCTTGGGCCTTGGCGGGGACGAATGGTGGCTACTTGAAGCGTCAGTGCCCTTGTCGGCAACCCCTTCGCCGGGTATTAACGAGTGTCTCAGGAATCGCGACGAGACGAACCGCGCTGTCAAGTTTAAAGCCCAGTTACCGCTCAACAAGGGCTATCCTGACCAGTCCGAGGCCTTCTGGACCAACCTGGCCTTGTTTGCGACAGGCATCATAACACAATCGGTTGATATGCGCGAGCTGCATAGACACAGAATTAAGAGCAAGTCGAGCGACAACGTGGATGTGTCGCTGCCGCAACAGGTCCGGCTACCATCAACCGAGATTTCGCTGTCCGCCTTGTTCCCCGCGATGGTATCCTGCAGATCCGGGGATGGGGCAGACGGAGGCTCCTCTGAAGGCGACCACATGGCCGAAAATGCCGAGCTGTTTTCGCCCATGCAGAAGTACACCGGGACGGCCCTGACGCCTAAACAGGCGTGGGCAGATGACGTAGTTACAATCAACTTCAAGGGCATCCAATCTCGGTCCAAGTCGGCCGACGAGAAGAGAGAGGACGGCACCCGGGCATATGAGCTCATATGTGTCTCCGACGCCATCATCAAGGTACGAAGACCCGCAAATTTCGAGGCCTTGAAAAACACGGTGGACCGCGACGTCTCGTACAACCCGCATAGGGGCGAGTTCTCGTTGCGAATACGGAGACGTGTGGGCAAGCCGATACTGGATGACCTCAAGTCTCGAATCAAGGCCATTGATCGGTTCGTCAACTTCTTCGAGGCTCTCGAGAACGTGAACGGAACCATCACGAGCGAATACGCGACGCTGAAACAAGTCACCTTTTGCTACTGCGAGAAGCATGGGCAGAAGGGGGACAATGGCCTAGGCGAGACCCAGACACCGAAGCGGTGGTGCGTGGTGCTAGATCTCTCCAAGGACGACATTGACATCGAAATCGAGGCGGGAAATCCCCACCTCCGAGTCGTCGATCTCATGCAGAGGCTGGTCAATAGCGATGGCGGCATCGGGGCGCTGATGGCGTGGCTGCCGGCTTCGCTCCCTGCTCTCAGGGCCATCGACGAGATGGAGTCGAGGTGGGCGAGCCTCCAGGCGGAGAAGCGCGGCCGGCTCGTATTCTCGATGAAGACGATTGCGTGGATGAGCATCGGCTATGACATTACCGCAACCAAGAAGCACGTCGCGCTCGAGGTGCGCCTGAGGCGGCGACGTGGCCAGGCGTGGTGGCACGTCTACCGCTCCGACGCGGGAGCCAACGCCGCGCCGGAAGACGAGTTCGGCAAGGCCCTCAAGCCAATCTGGGCTGCCAAGGGCGAGGACTGGCTGGGCCTCATGACGGGCGCGGCGGGCGAGCCCAGCAGCGGCGTGGTAGGCATGCTACTCGCCGTCGACGACGCCATCAGGGGCGCCGTCTAGGCGGGGGCGTCTAGCAGTCCGCAGAAGACGAAGCAGAGCCAGGGCCAGGGCCAGGACACAACGTCGTGGTCCTGGACTAGACGCGGCACGCCGGACGGAGTTGTTTGTGTGAGGAGTGCCTTGATCAGGGCACGGCACGGCACGGCACGGCACGGCACGGCAAGGGGGGGCAAAAAAACGGGTGGTTATACCCGCGACGCGCGAGGGTACGCGCAGTAGCGTCTAGCGTTTGTATGTGTGTATGTGTGCATTAATGATACCTGAAATACAAACCCCCATTGGGGGGATTTGAATACTACCCGGCCAATGCCTGTGGGACGGGGTGCAGCTTGATGGTTTGTCTGGTTTGTATAACACACCTTGTACATTTCTAGAGCCAGCCCATGACGTCCAGTCCCCACGTCTTCGTCGGACAGAGACATCGACGCCTATGCTTTTAATCCTTTTCTCCCCCCGCCCTGGGCCTGTCCAAGGTGCCAAGTCTACCCCAGCTGCTTGAACCTCCGGACGGGGATCTTGCCCAGCGGCACGCCGACAAAGGGCTCGGGGAACTCGAGGTGCTCCAGCCCCGTGGTGAACCAGCCGTCCCCGCCGCCGCGGCCCGCGGTCTGGCGGGCGACGTCGTAGCCGGCGCGGATGGCGCCCATGGCGCCGACCTTGGAGTAGGAGCCGCCGGCGACGGCGAGGCGGCCGGCGAAGGCGTCGCGCAGCTCCTGGTCGGCCTGCATCATGCGGTCGTGGTGGCCGACAAAGTGCTGCGGGATGCAGTCCCTGGCGAGGCGGGCCATGGCGAAGCAGGGGCTGTCGCGCGGGATGCCGAGCTGGCGCTCGAGGAGCGACTTGGCCTGCTCGACGGCGGCGGCCTCGGACGGCGGCGGCGGGCCCGAGTCGTAGTAGTGGCCGCCGAGGAGGACGAAGAGCTTGGTGCCGGGGGGCTCGTCGCCGGCGGGCGCGGCCACGTCCGAGTCGAAGAAGACGCCGAGGGCGCGCTCGGGGTTGTTCTCGCGCGTGACGGAGCGGGGGATGAGGTAGCCGAAGCCGGGGGGCTTGATGTCCTGCCGCGGGTACCAGATGTTGACGGTCATGATGGACACGGAGTGCGTCTCGGCGAGGCTGGGGAGCTTGTCGCCGGTGGCGCGGGCGAGGTCCTGGCTGGAGACGGTGGAGATGACTCGGTCGAAGGATTCAGGGGAAGGGGCTTGCTGCCGCTGCACCGAGCCGTTGGTGGTGATCTGCGATGCTTCTGTTAATATTTCGCGTACACGATCATGGCCAAGGCCAGATGCCGCTTGCTGCTTGCCTCGACCTTCTGCGCCTCCTTGTCGTAGCTGATGCTGCCGACGGGGCTCCCCTTCTTGATGTCGACGTTGGGCTGCGCCTCCAAGGCGTCCGCCAGCGCCGCCGTCAAGCTCTCCATGCCCGCGGCGCCGAAATGCAGCAGCGAGCCCTTGGGCTTCAGCGCCAGCCTGCGGATCTCGGGGTCCTGCGACAGCGCGCTCATGAGCACCTCCTCGCGCGCCGTCATCTGGCGGACGTGGGGCCCCATGTTGGGCAGGTAGTAGCCCCAGTAGAGGCGGTCGAAGACGCTGCGGGCGCTGAGCTTGTCGATGTCGCCGCCGTAGATGCCGTGGATCATGGCCGACGCGAAGTTGTCGGCGACGCTGCGGCTCATGCTGACGTCGTGCAGCCACTCGGCGATGGACATGTCCTGCAGGGGCACGGCGCGCGTTCGCATGCGCCGGATGAGGAAGCCCAGCCCGGCCCAGAAGGACTCGAGGAAGAGCGGCTCGCGGACGAACTCGGCGATGCTGGCGGCGGGCGGCAGCGCGACGAGGTGGTCCGGGTAGAAGATGTAGCGCGGCTTGTCGGGCGGCGTCGCGATCTTGAGGCCGAGGTCGAGTGCCTGCGGCTCGCGGTTAGCATCACCGCAGCCCGGCGAGACGGCAGGCACGGCGTACCAGGTCATACAGCACCAGGTCGTCGAACCGCCAGGTGCTCAGGTGCAGCGACGACAGCGTCCTCGGCCCTCGCTCGAAGCTGACGGTCCCGCGCGTCCCGTCCACGTCGACGGGCACCCGGTCCGTCCTGATCCATCCACCCAGGCGGTCGCTGGCCTCGTACAGCGTGATGCTGGTCGACAGCGGCAGCTGCTTGGCCAGATAGTACGCCGTCGTCAGGCCCGTCAGCCCTCCGCCGACGACGGCTATCCGCCCGCTGTCGCTGTGCGTGGCGTAGGCCCGTCGCCGGGCGAGGCCGAGGCCGCCCAGGTGTCGTCGCAGGCGCGCGCCATTCGTTGCGCTGGCTCTAGCCGTGCTCCTGCTGGTCGCTGCGAGCCTCAGCAGGACCGCCGCAGCATCCTCTGCGTGCCTGCAGCCCATGTCGCGGTTCAATTGCTCATGGCCTGGTTGTCCGAGGCAGGAATCGGCGTCGCGCGGCCGTCGGCATGCACCAAGAGCTGTCGTCGGGAGCGGGTCGCGCCACATCCGAGCTTCCGCAGCTCCGCAGCGCTGTACGTACTTTCTTGCGAGCATCAACATCACATGGCACATGCAAGAGACCTGCTTTGTAGACAGCGACAGGGTAACAATCTGTCATTTGCCGCCGCCGGGCTCATCCTCGGGAGCCGTCGCACCTCGTCGCCAATTACCTCGCCATCGCGGGTTGTATATGGTATATCGTCCTCAGCCCCTTGATATGCTACCACACCCCCAAACGCCTTTTCATGCCCAGCCTTCGTAACCAAGAAATACATAAAATGACCTATGTTGTACATGACCTGCAAAGAAGACTGTTTCACAAGTCGTCGACGCCGACGTGCCATTGCGTCGGGCCGGCTCACGGCCAGAGAGAGATTGATGCCCGTTTCGCCTCTCCCAGCTCGAGCAATTCATTCCCCCCTTCAACCAATGACCCCGGCGTCTAGCGCTGCCTGTTCCATCGTCATGTGCTCCTCCTCAGGCTGGACCTGCTCCACGCCGGCATCCTCGTCCACAAATTTCCTCTCGCTGACGTGTCCACCCTCCGCCGTCCAGACCTTGTCCTTGAAACCCCCCTGCTGGCCCTCTTCGTGCGCAAACACGCAGTTGGGGTTGAGGCAAGGGTTGAACCTGCACTTGGTCTTGACGTGGGTAAATTTGCAGTTTGGCGTCGAGCAGCCCGGACCGTTTCGGCAGATGGGCATGGACGGGTGCTTGAATGGGCATTGCGGGTTCTGGCAGTTGGGGAAGAACTTGCAGTCCTGCTCGCTCTGGTGCGCGAGCCTCGCGGCGGGCGACGGATGCCGTCCGACGCATTTCCTGTTCTTGCAGGCGGCTCCGAAGGTGCACGTGTCGCTCACGTCGACCGACGTTCCTGGTGGTGCGGCAGGCGACTGGTGCGCGAACTTGCAGTCTTTGTTGGTGCATCTCAGGTTGTACTTGCAGACGCTCTCGTCGGGGTTCGGAGGCTCACGCTTCCCGCCGGACATGTCGACGTCTTCGCCATCCGCTGCCTCTTCCGCCTTGGCTCCCTCTGCGCTGGCGTTGGATTGGTGACTCTGTCCTCCCTTGCGGAAGTTGTTCTTGTGGTGGGGATCTGAAACTCTGTCAAACAGGGACTTGCCCCGCCGTTGCTGTCCAAATCCACCGTTGTTGGGCGCGCCGCCGTTGATCAGCTGTTGCGAGAGCGTATACATCATCTGGTTTTGCTGCTCGAGCATGGCCATGAGCTCCATCTGGTTGGGCTGCTGTCCCTGCATCATCCACGCAGGTGCCTGTGGTCCGCCTGCGGCCAGGCCAGCCTGGATGCTCGCAGCGCGGATGTTGTTGTTGTTGTTGTTGTGTCGTGGCAGCCGGCCCGGGCCGGTTCTCGGGCCTGTCGGCGGAGCGCGGCCATGGGTGTTGATTCTGTCGTTACCGCGAGTTCGATGCAGGGCGCCGTCGGTGGTCCGATCCATGGCTTTGTGCATGTGTCCCAGCATGCGCTTGTCTCGCCCGCTGCGGAAGGTTCCATTTCGCATCGAGCGAGGGCCCGTTGGTCTTTGGCAAGTTAGCAGATGGTACGGAGCAACGTTCGTTGGGGGTTATTACTCACGCATTAAGTTCAGGCACGTCATTGGCATTCATATCGGTGTCCATATCCGCGGGGAATGCCCCCTCTTGCGATGCGTCAGCCACGGCTTCGCCGCCCGTGGACTGGCCACCGTTCAACTGCGCGTGGAGGATGTCGATTTGTTCGAATAGCCAGTTCGAGAACTCGAGCACGACGGGATCATCCGACGGCAAGCTCAGCAGCTCTCCAGAGAGTTCGGCCGCAATCTGCTCCTGCGTCTTTCCGTTGACCAGCATGAGGATAATGTATTCCGCGAGACCGTTGTCGTCGGAGCCTCCCGTTCCCCAGCCCACCTCGACAAGTTTGGGCAAGATCGCGGTGTTGAGCGCATCCGCCAGAGGCGTGTTCATGTTGACTTCGACGGGCATTTTGGCTGTGGAGTGATCGCGGTCGCGATGAGGTGGTGGCGCGAGGGTGTTTTTTCGCTGCGATTCGCCCGTGGCCTTGTCCCAGACGCGTTGCTGACCTCGGCTAGCAAGAATCTTCGCCTAAGAGAAGTGTTCGCCCCGGGGAGATGCTCGAATAAGCCCAAAAAGCAGAGGCGTGCGACGGGCCGTTGTGATTACAGACGGTATCACGAAGCGGCGATGGCGAGTTTTGGAATGTTTGGTTGAGCGATGAACAACGGAAAGGCTTGCCCGAGAGGCAGGAGAGTAAGAAGAATGGGTCCCTGACATGTCACGTGATGGGTTCAGCTGGTGTCGTCGACGACAGTTGGAGTTGTTTTGCCGTTCTATGTGCAAGGAATCACACAAAGACGTCTTTGTCAGCTTGCACAATGCCAAGCATCATCCATTCACACAACAATGGCGTATTTGGGCGACCCAGTCGAATCTAGAATTCTCTACGGAGTACGAAGTACCGTGATTATCAAGCTTCTGTTGTTGGTAGACACTGGCGGCACTGAATCACGTGCCTAGCGTTGCGTGTGTGTGTGCGTGAGTGTGGATCCGACCTTAGTCAGCCGCTGATTAAGCATATTTTCGGCCGAACGAGAGACCAGACGAACAAAATTTTACAGCAGAATATCGGCACAATTCCGCTTTCAAGTACGGCGTACTCGTATGGAATATCTTGCCCGAGCTGGAGAAGGGTAGCATATCGACGGAGACCGCGGAAGGAGGCGGCGCGTTGTGGATTTGTACATGTTCTTGTGGTCTAGCTCCCCTCGAGTGGCGCCTGCATGTCATTCCGCTGTCGACGAGGTCAACTGGTTGACATACGAGGTGGTGTTGCATGCTGTTGCAAGGAGTACGCATGCGACCTTCGAGGCGCGAATGATGGCTGGATCTCTGAGTTCGAATATCGAGGCATTGACAGAGTGAGGCCCAAGTAGGGGCCACAGGGCCTGCACGTGACTTTGAGGGCAGGGAGAGCTCCAGAGTACTTCGTATCTCCCTGCAGCATCACACACACACAAATCATCATCGGCATCATCAATTGATGACTCAATTGCCTGTGCAACCCTCCTATTATCGTCGTGTATTAGGTGACCGTTCGACGGCGACAGAAGACGCTATCTTCTGACAGCTGCACTCACTGGTTGCAAGGTGAAGGCGACCAGCTCGCCTACAGACGCCAGGACGAGCCCCTGGACAATTGGGGTCGATCGACGTATCCGCCGCAAGATGCCCGTCAGCTTCCGCATCCGCAGGCTGGCCAGGGCTTGTCTTGTTCAGGAAGCAGGCCCCAACTTCTCACAAGTCACTCATCGGCCCGCAAACGCCAGGCGCTGGCGATTGGTCGGGGACTCCGTCGTGGGGGACTCTGCACGACGTGGCAATGACGGCTCCAACCGACCATCCGCAGCCTCTACAGGGCCAAGACGAGAATTGGCGAGGCTGCATTGCAAACCACGGCGCCGTGCGCGCTGCCTCGGGTCCAGGTGGCGCTGGCTGGCACACCCGAGCCGCACCGGCAGCGAAACCGGCCCGCGATTGCTCTCAGCGGTGTGGTCATTGCCGTGTCCAGTTCCGACCTCCTCGCCAGCGCATCTGGGCAGCAGCTGCTGTGGCTGAGACCTGCAGCTGGACATTGTCCATGTCTGCCCGCGGGCCACCAATGAGTGGATGACTTCGATCCCTTAATATCGACCCACAGCGTGAACCACTGCGAATCTGCGTTGACGGCCTCAACCTTGATGATCTGGCGATTGCCTGCCCGTGCGCGGCATTCTGTTTCAATATTTCACGCATGGCCTGTATTTTACAAATAGGGCCGACTGCATGCAAAGCGCAGAGGCCAGGGCGGCACAGTTCTCGGTCGGCGCAGGCCGGTCGGTCCATGGAAGTCCACGCCAACTCTGATGTTGCACAACGTTGCGAGCACCCGGTTCACGCGCTGTCTGCTGCTCGTCCAGGCGCCACGGGACCTTAGAGACCAAGAACAGCAGAAGTCTGACAGCAAGTCTGGCCGCAAGTCTGGACCCCAGCCTAGCCCAGCTTCCCCAGATCAAAGCACATCTGAGCGTTGTTCGTCCGATCCAAGCACCAGCATCTGTGACGAGGGGCCGCATCCTGCACCCTGGACGCGGCGACATCGCGTGTAAAGGCCGGCGCTTTTGCGCTTCCTTTCTCTCCAGTGGGACGCAAAAGACGGCTCGTCTCTTCTCGTCTCGTCTCGTCTCCGTCGCCTGAGGGGCCGCTGCACGCACCGTCACTGCGTTAGTAGCTATACCCGCCCGAGCTGCTGTAGAAGAGTGGTAGTAGCTGCTGTCTACCTATTTAAACAAAGCTCGCCGCCGCCTCCAATCCGGCTCTCCGCAGCCTGGCCCCGTATTGGACCGACCACGCGATCCCGTCAGTCCATTACCCGGCCTGGCACTCACTCCCGCCCAGACAACATCGCCAATCATGCTTTCCAAGGCAGCCGTCGTGGTTGCGGCGCTCGCGCTGAGCCCGGCCAAGGCCATCTGGCCGGCCCCCACGAAGATGTCGTCGGGAGGCGACGTCTTCTTCATTGACCAGCGGGTCAATATCACCTACAATGGACAAGATGTACGCTGGACTCCGCCCGGGCCTCAAAACTCACTCTTTGTGCAGGTTGCTGAGACAAGAGTGACGGAGCAGCTGCAGTACACGTACGGATACAAGCCGGCCCCCGGCCCCAAGTTCAACAGCAAGGACATTGTCCTGTCCGGCGTCTCCCGTGCATTTCAGGGCATCTTCCACAACAACTTTGTCCCATGGAAGCTGCGCCCGCGCAACTCGGACTTTGAGCCAGACGTGCACGGCGACAAGAAGTGGATCAAGTGCATCGAAATCAAGCAGACCGACAAGGACGATCCCAAGGTCTTCAAGCCCCTGGCCGGCGACGTCGACGAGTCGTACTCGCTGGACGTGGCCAAGGACGGCGCTGTCAAGATCCAGTGCAAGTCGTCGACCGGCTGCCTCCACGGGCTCGAATCGTTTGTCCAGCTCTTCTTCCAGCACAGCACGGGAACCTTTTGGTACACGCCCCACGCGCCCGTGTCGATCGAGGACGCGCCCAAGTTCCCGCACCGCGGTGTCCTGATGGACGTGGCGCGCATGTGGTACGGAGTCGACGCCATTAAGAGGACCATTGACGCCATGGCGTGGAACAAGATGAACCGCCTGCACTTGCACATCACTGACTCGCAGTCGTGGCCGCTCGAGATCCCAGCTCTGCCGAAGCTGGCCGAGAAGGGAGCGTACGGAAAGGGCCTCACGTACTCGCCGGCCGACCTCGCGGGCATCTACGAGCACGGCGTCCACCGCGGCGTCGAGGTCGTCATGGAGATTGACATGCCCGGCCACATTGGCGTGGTGGAGCTGGCCTACAGCGACCTCATTGTTGCCTACAACGAGAAGCCATACCAATGGTACTGCGCCGAGCCCCCGTGCGGCGCGTTCAGGATGAACACGACCAAGGTGTACGACTTCCTCGACACGCTGTTCGACGACCTGCTGCCGCGTATCGCGCCGTACACGGCCTACTTCCACACGGGCGGTGACGAGCTGAACCGGAACGACTCGGCGCTCGACCCGAGCGTCGGCTCGAACGCGACGGAGGTGATTGCGCCGCTGCTGCAAAAGTTCATGGACCACACGCACGGCAAGATCCGCAAGGCTGGGCTGACGCCGTTTGTATGGGAGGAGATGGTTACGGACTGGAACATGACGCTGGGCAAGGACGTTGTGGTTCAGTCGTGGCTGGGCAACGGCGCTGTGAAGAAGCTGGCGGATGCGGGCCACAAGGTCATCGACAGCAACTACAACTTCTGGGTGAGCCCCGTTATATGACAGAACAGGGACGACGGCGATGTGCTGACAGAGACTGCAGTATCTCGACTGCGGCCGCGGCCAGTGGCTCAACTTTGACAACGGGCCGGCGTTCCAAACGTACTACCCGTTCAACGACTGGTGCGGCCCGACCAAGAGCTGGCGGCTGGTGTACGCGCACGACCCGGTGGCCGGCCTGTCCAAGGAGGCGGCCAAGCAGGTGCTCGGCGGCGAGGTGGCGGTGTGGAGCGAGCTGACTGACGAGACGAACCTGGACAGCATCGTCTGGCCGCGGGCGAGCGCGGCGGGCGAGGTGCTGTGGTCGGGCAGACAGGACGCGTCGGGGCAGAACCGCAGCCAGTACGACGCGGCGCCGCGGCTGGCCGAGTTCCGGGAGCGGATGGTGGCGCGCGGCGTGGGCGCGATGCCGGTGCAGATGGTTTTCTGCACGCAGGGCAACGCGACGGAGTGTGCGCAGGTCGTGTAGGGCGACGGATGCGTGGGTCGGGGGCGAGGCAGTTTAGGGATTGAGGTACATGGATAGGAGAGTAAGAAATACAATGAAGGGTTAACAGCAAGCCAGCAAGGACGATGGGGAGAGTCTCGATGGAAGGACGCTTGTCGGGGCTATGCGAGCAAAGCACGGTGACCCACGCCTTCGGACTTGGCGGGTTCGAGGCGCCCGGGCCCCGGAGGGACTGTCTGCCCGGCCCACCCGCTCCGCCCGACCCCGGTCCGCCCGACCCCGGTCCAGGCCGGCGGCTGGATGATGCACAACCGCCTGGGGTACCACACGGTGACACCCCCCACCCGACGACGCCAACGGCTGTGGCTTGTTCTAATTTCTAGACCATCCGGGGGCGTCGTGCAACGGAGCACCAAGTCAGTCTGTGGGTGTGCGCACGCGTGGTCGGCCTGTCGTCTGCGAGGCGCACCCGCAAGCGCACGCCGGCCGCTTTCGTCGACGCCGAACTCTCCGTCCCCGACAGCCGTCCTTTGCTGGTCTCGGACTCTGGGATACGAGCGCCCCGGGACCGCTATAAGAGGCTGGGCCTTGCCCGCCCTTGTGTGTGTGTGTGTGTGTGTGTGTGTGTGTGTGTATATTCCTCGGATCAGCAGCTGCCTGCCCCCGGATCTGTGCCAGGGAGCTTCTTGGATGACGTCGACACAGCCGCTTACACCGAACATCACCGCCGCCGCCGCTCCACGCGACACGCAGCATTCGGCAGCCATGGGCCTCGTCGAGACGCTGCTGGAGCACGCCTCCGTCAAGTCCGTCTCCGTTTTCCTCGTCTGGGCGTACCTCGTCTGGGCCGTCCTCGCGCGCCTCGACGAGCACCGCCGCATCAAGCGCCTGGGCAGCCATGGCCGCGCGGTCAGGTCCTACATGCCATGGGGTGCGTCCGCATCTCCCCTGCCTCTCCTCCGCTCCCCCCCCTTCCGGTGCCTGACCGGTGCTGACGCCGCTGCGCGCAGGGCTCGACTTCATGGCCCGGTCCATCCGCTCGACGCTCCGCCAGAAGACCATGGAGTTCTGGCGCGACGACCTCTTCGCCGCGACGGGCGGCTGGACGGCCGAGGCGCGCGTCGCCGGCCAGCGCGTCGTCTTCACCGCCGACCCGGACAACGTAAAGGCCATGCTGGCGACGCAGTTCGGCGACTTCGGCAAGGGCGAGCCCTTCCACCGCGAGTGGGAGGAGTTCCTCGGCGACGGCATCTTCACCACCGACGGCGCGCGCTGGCACAGCAGCCGCCAGCTCATCCGCCCGCAGTTCACGCGCGACCGCGTCAGCGACCTCGAGTGCTTCGAGTCGCACGTGGCGACGCTGTTCCGCGCCATGGCCAACGGCGGGCCGCTGGACGGCGAGGGCCAGGCCGTCGACGCGGCGCGGCGCGACGGCCGCGTCGTTGACATCTCGGACCTCTTCTACCGCTACACGCTCGACGTGGCCACCGACTTCCTGCTGGGCACCGACGTCAAGTCCCTGAGGTGGGCTCCCCGTGCGTGCGTCGAGCTTGAACTGTCGCTCACCTCCGCAGCACCCCCAGGCAAGAGTTCGCCGAGGCCTTCAACGAGGCGCAGCGCATCCAGAACCTCATCACGCGCACCAGCAAGCTGCGCTGGCTCGTGCCCAAGTTCGCCTTCCGCGCGTGCCTGCGCGTCATCAACGGCTTCGTCCACGGCTTCATCGAGCGCGCGCTGCGCCTCACGCCCGCCGAGCTCGCCCGCTCCCCCGACGCCAAGGGCCGCCGCGGCTACACGTTCCTCCACGAGCTCGCCCGCTTCACCCGCGACCCCAAGGTCATCCGCGACCAGGTCGTCGCCGTGCTGCTCGCCGCCCGCGACACCACCGCCGCGACCCTCTCCTGGGCCGTCTACGAGCTCGCCCGCCACCCCGGCGCCCTCGCCAGGCTGCGCGCCGAGATCCTCGACGCCGTCGGGCCCGACGCGCCGCCCACCTACGAGCACCTCAAGAGCATGCCCTACCTCAAGGCCGTCCTCAACGAGACCCTGCGCCTCTACCCGGCCGTGCCCTTCAACGTCCGCCTCGCCCTGCGCGACACCACCCTGCCCCGTGGCGGCGGGCCCGACGGCTCCGAGCCCATGCCCGTCCTCAAGGACACCCCCGTCGGCTACTCGCCCCTCGTCATGCAGCGCCGCGCCGATCTGTATCCTCCCGTCTCCGACGTCTTCGCCGACCCGGCCGTCTTCAGCCCCGAGCGCTGGGCCCACTGGCACCCCAGGCCCCACGAGTACATTCCCTTCAACGCCGGCCCGCGCATCTGCATCGGCCAGCAGTTTGCCCTCGCCGAGATGGGCTACGTCCTCGTCCGCATGTTCCAGCGCTTCAGCCGCCTCGACAGCCACATGTTTGCCCTCGACGGCGGCGAGCCCATGCTCAGGTCCGACATTGTCCTGTCGCCCGGCCAGGGCGTCCATGTTGCCTTTTTCGAGGCCAAGTCATGGGGGGGCCGGGCCCCTGATACTATATCCCATGTACATTAAGATTGAGAATGCCGTCATGAATGCCACGGTTCGTTAATTTAGTTAATTTATGTTGGGCAGGAATACTCACTCCTATTGAGCTCTACTCCCATCGTCCAATGCCTCCCATCCATGCCGCGACGTGACCCTGCTCCCCCTGGACCACAGCATAGGCCAAAGCGACCACCACTCACTGCTTGCCGAAACTGTCGCGCACCGCCTTGCCGAACCGCTTGATGGCCTCGTTCATGGCCTCGGGGCTGGCCATGGCATACGTCGTGCGGAAGTAGAGCCCCGGCAGCGGCTTGTCCTTTTCCGCCAGGAACCAAGATCCCCTGGCGACGAGCACCCCGCTGTCGATGCACGAGTTGAAGATTTCCTCCTCAATCTCTTCCACGGAGCGGCTGCCGGCTTGGGGATGCTGCGAGTAGTCCACCTTGAGCCACATCTGTGCATAGTTAGCGGGGTGGCCGCCGACTTGACGTTGAAGAAACATATGCCTGGCTTACAAACATGCCCGCGGCGGGCGGATCCCAGCTCACAATGTCCCTCGGCAGGTTGTCCTCGCAGGCAGCCAGCAGAGCATTCCTCTTCTTGGTGTACTCCTGGCCCAGGTTCATCAGCCACCTGAGGTAGCCCTCATGGCCCCACGTCTCGTCCAGCAGCTTGTGCAGGATCACCTGGGATAAGCCGGATGGGCCCTGGCTGGCCACCTCGGCGTGCCGCTGGTATCTCTCGATGATTTGCTCCGATGCGACTACCCAGCCCATGCGCGAACCGGGAACCAGCACCTTGGAGAAGGAATCCATGCGCATGACTCGGCCGTCGACGTCCATGCTGACGAGGGAGGGGATCAGAGACGAGATAAACTCCTCAACGCCGCTTGGGGGAGGAACATGGGGTTGGTTCCGGCCGGTGTAGGGTTGCATCTGTAGGAAGTAGTAGGGTTCGTCCTCGAGGATGAACATGTCGTGCGTCTGGGCAACACGATAAATGGCCCTTCTCCGTTCGGCACCTTGCGTGGCTCCGGTTGGGTTCTGGCCCGAGGGGACAGTGTACAGAACATGTGGCTTCCTCGCACCCCTAGCCTTTTCGTCCCAGTTGCTCAAGAGCTCGTCCATGGCCTCTGGGACCAGGCCCTGCTCATCCAGTGCCGAGCCAAAGACCTTGACCCCCAACGGCGCAATCGTCTCCAGCGCCGTTGAGAAGCTAAAGTCCTCTGTCAGGACGGAGTCGCCACGGTCCTTGTCGCAGAACATTCTCAGGGCCTGCTCCAGGGCACCCGTGCTGCCGATGGTCTGACAGACGCGCCAGTCGGCATAGGGCGGCTTGCAGACGATCTCGGTGTGCTCGGTGATGAAGCGCATCATCTGAGCGGAGCCGGTGGACTGGCCGTAGTTGAGGGCGATGGAGAGGTCGTAGGTGCCCTCGTGGTCGCGCACATCATACTTGCCAATGGTGACCGTCTTGCCGTGCTCGAGGGTGTCCTTTTCAGAGAATCGAGGGGACATGGGGACCTTGATGCCCAGCTCCGCAAACGGGAAGAGCTCGCTGGATGGCAGGCCGCCACCGAGGGAAATCAGGCCCGGTTTCTTGAGATGCTTTGCTGCTTGCTTGAGAGTGCACGGTTTTCTCTCCAGACTCTCGCGGCTCAGGTGGCCTATCTGGCGTAAGCGGCTGCGGAGCACGGCAGGGAAACCTTGGAGAACGCACTATCCCACCGCTTCGCCATTGGCTTGCCCGTTTGCTGTCGCCAGACGGGTCAACGTGATGGCTCCCGCCAGGGTCGGGTGATGCACTTACGGGGCCCTTGAACATGTCGCTGTCCGACGCGGCGGCGATGCCTGCCACCAGCCTACCAGCCTTGGCTCTCCGCGCCAGAACGTCGTCGATGGCGGATGTCCGCTGCTGCTTGTCATGGTGGGCGGCGCGGGCAGTTGGAGCCGCCTCGGCGCCGTACAGGCCACGGGAGGTGTTGTGAATCAGACGCGCCTGATACAGGGTTGCTACCTGTACGGCCCCACGGCGTGCGCCCCGGAGGCGGGCCGCATGTGTGAGCGGCAGCATGGCGACCGAGGATGGATGGGCGCTGGGCCAATGAGGCGCCCTGCGAGGGATCGAATCCGGCAGTTGTGCCGCTGCGGAGGTGTAAGACGCCCACGGTGTGCTGTCTGGACAGGATATGGAGGATGTGCACAGCCTTTCCCGCGACCCCGGGGACCAGAAGATGTGTGCCTGCTCAAGTCAGAGTGGTGTGTAAGTTGTAAGGTGCAAGGTGTAAGTCGGAGGGAGGGTCGTCGCATGCCGAGACGGGGCAAGATAACGCGGCCCGGGCTCCGGAGTCGGCCCACCCGACCCTAGCCGTGACTACCCCACGACTGCACCGCCCCCAGCGCCCCCAGCGCCTCCAGTGGGCGGCCCCGAGCCTACAGGTGCCTTCAGCGCCCGCGCGGGGGCCTATCAGCAACGGATGGCGGCGGTCAGAGGGCGGCAGCCAACCGTCGCAGGGCCCGCCATGACGTACGGCAATTATGGCGGGCGCCCCTGGAACGACATTGTGCACCCGACCAACCACCCCGTTGAACGACTTGTTGATGGCAACAGCTCGAATGCCCTTGTAACAACGTACTTTGCATCGTGTTAAACGGCCTACTGCGGGGTATATTTCGGGACTTACCGAGCCGAGTCCCCGAGACTTCTCTCGACAGCCTCTGGTTGCTCACAGCATGTCCAAGCTGATGACAGGTTGCGACACCCCACCAGCTGCCGGCACTAGCTCTCGTTTAGGCTGTTATCTCGAGAAAACCACCTCCAGCTGTTTGCCCCAGGTTGTGAAACACAGAGGCAGTCTCCGCAACGACGTGAGATGTGTCACTAAGATAAAGCGGCTCAACTTGTGCCGGGGTGGCCTCTGTGGCCATGCCTTGTTCGCTATACCTCGTAACAGCGAGAGCACGTACAGCGCCGTCGCAGACCCAATGGGGAATAAGGTAGGTACGATGCGCAACTGGTCTTCAAACACACCGCTACTGATGGCTGCATCCCGAAAGTCGGAAAGAAACAAGATGCACTATTCCCGTATAGTGCGTCACCGTTAATTACGAGTCAAAGAGTCACTGCACCTGCTCGTGTCGGTCGGTTCAGACCGTGGCGGGGCTGCCTGTCCACCGTCACGAGATTGGGCCGCGCTTGCAATGCACATGCACAGAGGACATCGGCTTCAAGAATCAAAATGCGATTCATGTCAGAATATGCTGCAGATACGAGGCCTGTGACGCCAATCATAGCCCCGAGACAATGATGTTGACGCCTCAGTCCGCGGTCGACTTACACGCCAAGCTTATGTAATCCAACCTGACCCCCGAGTGGCTCGTCCGCCTGTCGAGTTGCCAGTGAAACCGACGATGCCATTGACGAATGCACCTCACCAAACACCACTCCACGTTGCAGGGCGTCGCCATCGTGTTGCGCCAATGTCGCTGGCAGCCTCGTCCCTCAGGCGCATTCACGGAGATGACTGAACTAGCGCGACTCAGGGATCCATCGTCGAAGCGCTCCGCCTCGCTCGGCTGCTGAGGAGCTCCTTGCCGCCATGTATTGGCCCATCGGAACTCCGCGCATATATGCAACCAGCAGCAGTCGGGCTCCGAACCTGAAGTTCTTCGTCTCTCATAACGGCCATCCAAGCCCCTCGGAATCGGACCTGGCATCGCCGCTAGCATCCGAGGCTAACCCACGCTCTGCACCAGGCCACGACGATGGCGAGATCCAGCCCCCGCCGACGCCAATCACGCCAGTCACGCCGGCTGTCCAGTCTGTCGACCACGATGAGAGTCCCATGGACCGCGCCCCGTGGGAGTCAATGAGGCCTGGAGCAAACGAGGTGCCACTAAAGGACCCCGTGTTGGCTCTGCGCGTTGCTCGTGCCGGCCACCTGTTCGCCGTCATCACTGCTACGTCGATTACTGTCTGGCAGACAAAGGTGCCGCATCATGGATCCAAACTTCGTGACAAAGCATGCTAACAGCTGTAGCCCGCGGTTGTCGTCGCCGTCGTCGTGCGGTCCGATTCCTCTCTCCAGTCGTATGGCAAGAATGTCGACCTGCTATTGCGACCCGACGCGGCCATCTTGGTGGTCCGAACCGACCAAGGCTACCTCATCACCTATTCGATAGCGACCGATGGCGAATCCTGCGTGTACAAACCGCAATTTCCAAACTACCACAATGTCCAGCGACGAAAACAGAGCCTTGCTGGCGGCCAATC
The DNA here is from genome assembly GCA_002916505.1 of Tolypocladium paradoxum. NCBI lineage: Eukaryota > Fungi > Ascomycota > Sordariomycetes > Hypocreales > Ophiocordycipitaceae > Tolypocladium > Tolypocladium paradoxum. Next base: position 15,777 of record PKSG01001022.1, on the reverse strand, counting down.
GGGCCTACGGCCTGAGCAGTTTCTCTGGGGGCCTGGAGAGGGTTCTGGCGTTCGGGACGTCAGTGTGCGGTTCCGCATGGTGATCAAGGTCGACGCAGGCATCGAATCTGCTCTAGCGCTTGACGACGAGCTCGTGGTTGCGACGAGGAAACCGGCCGCTGTGCAGTGCATTCGGTGGACCCCCGACAGCACAGGAAGCCAAACCCGGACCGAGATTATCAGTCGAATGGGCTGGGTAGAGAAAAAGGTGTCCATCGTGGAGATGACACACGATCGACCGATGAACCTGGCAACGTGGATCACGAGCGACGGGCGGGCGTATGCGGTGCAGCGGCAACGGAGCCGCCACGATGCCGATCAAACCGACGATGTCGAGCCCAAGCGGCTCTTCAAGGGCCACTGTTTCCATATACCACATGGCCCGGAGGGACACGCCGTCAAGGCTGTGATTAACGCTCGGTTCTCCCTCATCGCGTTGGGGTGCTCCGACGGCACCGTACACGTCTACTCGGTGAGAGATTACGCAGGCAACATTGCGCACTCCCACACCCAAAAAATACCCGTCTCGACGTCGGTCACGGGAGTTTTTACAAGCTTGAGCTACTCGCCGGATGGCTACTGCCTCTTTGCCGGCTGCGAGAAGGGGTGGGCGACATGGAGCATGTTTGGCAAGCTCGGGAGCAATAGTTTTGGGGCCGAGGAAGCCATCTCGAGCGGCAACGGCGAACAGTGGCTCAACGGGGTCACGGGAGCGTCATGGATTGGCGGAGGCTCTGAGATTCTGTTGATCGGGCCCAAGCATGAAGCTGTGTGGAGTCTCGAGATGGCCAAGAATGCCGTCACGGGCTGCTACAACGAGGCAAACGTCTTCCGCACCGTTCTGCAAACGCCGAGCTCAGTCATGGTTTACAGAGGCTACGATCTTCCGGACCTGACTAGCATCTCCGCAGAACCATTTCTCTGGCACACGGCTAAAGTGCCCCCAACATACCTGCTGAACCAGTGGCCGATTCGGCAGACAGTCATATCGCCCGACGGCCGATACGTCGCCGTGGCCGGCCGTCGCGGGCTGGCCCATTACAGCGTCAACAGCGGCCGCTGGAAGACATTTGCCAACGAGTCGATGGAGAACGAGTTCCAAGTGAGGGGAGGAATGTGCTGGTATCAGCATATTCTAGTTGCTGCTGTGGAAAGCAACAGGACCTATGAGTTCCGGCTGTTCTCACGCGAGACTGCGCTGGACTCCTCGCAGGTCCTGTACGCGCAGCAGATGCCAGCGCCCGTGGTGCTTGTGACTACATCTGGCGAAGATTCTCTCCTCGTTTACACGTACGAGAACCTCCTCTACCACTTCATCTTTACGCCGTGGGCCGAATCTGTGCGCCTGATTCAAGTGGGCCAGATTGCGTTCCACGGCATTGTGCGATCGCCTGCCAGAGTTCGAGGACTCAGCTGGATCTTGCCAGAAAGCCAGCTGGTGGATGGGGACCCTTCGCAGGACGTGGCTGTGGCGTCCGTCATTTTCCTCGTTGACGGGAAGCTTGTGCTACTGAGCCCATCTCTCAATGAGGAGGGCCAGCTCAAGTATGACATGCGGATCATTGCACAGAACGTGGAGTATCACGCATGCATGAGGAATCAGCCACTGCTCAACGTGCCCCGGATGTCCGACGAAGGGTCAGTGAGGAGGGGACCGCCGGTGCTGCGCGACTCGCTGTGGGTGTTTGACGGGACCGAAGTCAAGGCTTGGACCGGCATAAACGAGATACTGGATGCAGCATCCAGCGACAACGGGACGGAGTTGCCAACGCCCGTCTCTGTCCCGGTTGACTTTTACCCGCTGTCTATTCTTCTGGAGAAGGGCATCATTTTGGGGGTGGAATCGGATCTGGTACAACGCCGCGATGTGACGTTTTCCTTCTTTCACTTCGCCATCAGGGTAAGCGATCCATGGCCCTGTGATGTACCGCAAGTACTAACGCTCGCTAGACGCATCTCGTGCTTCCGGATGTGCTACGCTTCTATCTGCGCCAGAACAAGACGGTCGAGGCAGGAAGCCTGTCGGAGCAATACGAAGACCTCGAGTACTTCTCTCATGGGCTGGAGATATTGCTCCACCGGGTCCTGGACGAGGAAGCCGAGGCGTCTCCTAAACCCGAAGATGCCGTTCTACCGCGCGTGCTGTCACTTCTGTCATCATCCAAGGACTACCTCGATGTCGTGCTGCAATGCACACGCAAGACCGAGGTGCGACAGTGGAAAACGCTCTTTGCATATCTGCCGCCAGCGCAGGAACTCTTTGAAGAATCATTACAACGTGGCTCCTTGAAGACGGCGGGAGGCTACCTCATCATCTTGCACACCCTGGAGGAACTGGAGGCGTCGACTGACCAGTCGGTGCGAGTATTATCCCGAGCGATACAGGAAGGAGACTGGGAGCTGTGCAAGGAAATTGCGCGGTTCTTGGCGGCCATGGACGAGACGGGAGAGATTCTGAAGGAAGCCATGAACATGGTCGATGTAGTGCTGAACCGGGGCCCTGAGGGTATCGGTGGCCGGCTCGAGATTCCGCTCTCAAGGGTCGCGAATGGACGTGGCAGGAACGGCAGCGGGGACGATGACGGGACGGAATCCGATGTGCGGTCGACCAGCGATGCCTCCAGCATCGGATCCACCGTCAGCCCGGTGACTGGCTCGGGGCTTCTGTGAGCGGTCGAGCTGGGTGTGATTTACCTATACAGGGAGAGGAGTTGAACAGGGCCTTTTGTGGGTTCTGCGTGCATATTCACGGGGTAACTGGATATACAGAAGTCGAACGTATATATGCGTTGATGGGGGCGTACTTGCCTTGCATACAAGCAACGAGATGCATACTCCGTAGGGAGTATAGGTAGGTATTCTTGGCAAACATGAAGAATCACACGACCCATGTGAGTGCGCGGCAGTTGGCCAGGATAAGCGCCGACAGACGCCCTATCAGCCGCCAGTCACGTTATCGCCTGACCCCCACCATCGACAGAGCACCGCCATCGCGCCCGCAACAACCTCCTCGATCCATTCGCGACCCAAAAACCACCACCTCGCCCATCAACGTTGCCGGACGGCCATGATCACTCGTTGTTGGGCCCCCTAGCCAGCGATACCACCCCCGAGACTGCCCAAGATGATGGACGACTACGTCAGCGAGTCGGACAGCGACTACACCAGCTATTGGAGAGACTGGGTGGGCCGCCCTCTTTTGGTGTCCCGCCGTGCAGCCAACTTCCCTGCCGCGCCGCGGCGAGCGCGCGATGGGGCACGGAAACCCCGTGGATTTTCCTTTGCTAACGTGTGACGTGGGAATAGTTCATATCGTCGAGGGGCAACGAGTACTTTTGCGAGATCGACGAGGACTACCTGACAGACCGCTTCAACCTGACGGGCCTCAACACCGAAGTGCAGTACTATCAATATGCCCTGGACCTCGTGACGGACGTGTTCGACCTCGACTGCGACGATGAGATGCGCGAGACGATTGAAAAGTCTGCGCGGCACCTGTACGGCCTCGTCCACGCCCGCTACATTGTCACCACGCGGGGACTGACCAAGATGGTACTTTGCTCCTCCACGCTTGCCCCTGTCTCTCTCTGTGTGCCGTGCAACAATGTGCTAACCGCCGGCTGCAACCAAACAGCTCGACAAGTATAAGAAGGCCGAGTTCGGCAAATGCCCGCGCGTCAACTGCAACTCGCACCCCCTGCTGCCCATGGGCCTTTCCGACATCCCCAACCTCAAGCCCGCCAAGCTCTACTGCGCGCGCTGCGAGGACATCTACAACCCCAAGTCGTCGCGGCACGCGTCCATCGACGGCGCCTACTTCGGCACCTCGTTCCACAACATCCTCTTCCAGGTCTACCCGGCCCTCATTCCCCTCAAGAGCGTCGACCGCTACGTGCCCCGTGTATATGGCTTCAAGGTGCACGCCTCGGCCGCGCTCGTGCGCTGGCAGAACGCCAAGCGCGACGAGATGCGCCGCCGCCTGCGCAAGCTGGAGATTGACACGGGGTTCCGCGAGGAGGACGGCGTGGAGGAGGACGACGAGGACGAGGATGTCGAGTTTGAGGGCGTGGATGGGCAACTGGGCGTGGCCGAAGCTGCGCTGTGATGATGGGCTTGTCGTCTCGCTGAGCCGCGGATGTCTGCCCCTGACTGGCGGGGCTGGCTGTGTGACACGGAGGGGCGGACGGCGGCGAGGCAGCGGGACGCTCTATTGTATAGATGCGCTGTTCGTACCTTTTGTGTGTGTGTGGGTTTTTTTTCTTTGTCATATCACCATGTCGAGGTTCGGATGCCTACAGGTCGGGCCGGCGTTGGGACGGAGGAACAGCGGCGGAAAGACAGACGGGTGGTGTTTCACATACAGGAGACGGCGACGAGGTATTGGACAAGTTACTGTCAAGCGAACCATGCGCATTGCGCCAGCGCCACACGCCTTGGACGAGGTCCAACGTTGCTCTCGTCGCAGCCGTTGAAACGAGCATCGGCGACTGCGAGTTCGTAACAATCGTAACACTTGACGACGCACCAAGCAATGATAACTGGTAGGCATCCCAAGTCTCCTCTGTATTGCCAAAGACTATTTCAACTCCGCAACTCGATACTAAGAACCTCCCCGCACTCGTACATAAATTTCACATGATGCTTCAGCTGGTTAAGCACCAAATCACATGCCCTGGGCGATGGGTCGTCGCGCGTGCTCCATCCTCTCCAGCTCGACATCTTGGAAGGGGCCGGCTTGCGGGGGACCGCCTTGCTGAGGGCCGGTCATGTACTGGATTCCGCCTCGTTGGGTCATGCCGCCGGGCGCAGGCCCATGGGCAGGGTGGAGGTCGACGTCGCCAGACTCTCCCAAGTCGGCGCGGTCGACGCGGGCATCAAAGTCGCTCCTGTCGCCGACGTAGCCCAGGCGCCCGACGCCGGCCCAGAAAGCCCTATCCTCGCTGCGGGGGCCCCAGGCCCAGCCGGCGCCGGCCATGATGGGCAGGTGGTAGTAGCGGAAGCTGTAGATGGCGGTGGCGGTGCCGATGAGGAAGCCGAAGAGGATGTCGAAGCCGTGGTGGCGGAAGTCGAACCAGCGCGACGCGGAGATGAAGATGGCGAGGCAGAAGGGCACCAGGGTGATGGCGAGCAGGTAGAGGGGGGGCGCGGCGGCCTGGCGACGCAGCGACTGGATCTTGGAGTTGTGCTGGGCGGCGCGGTCGGCGGCGGCCTTGGCCTTGAGGGGTGACGAGGGCACCGAGTACTCGTGACGGGTCGGCTCGTAGGGGTCGCTGCCGCCGGGCTGGGCGCGCGAGGGGAAGGCGACGTGCATCGAGGCATCGCTGAAGATGCCCGGGCCGGGGACGACGAAGGGGATGGTGACGGCGAACTTGCTGGCGAGGTAGAGCGAGAAGTAGATGAGGCCGGCGGCCGAGGCGGCGGCGTGGCCGCTGGGGTAGCTGCGGAAGCCGTCGTCGAGAATGGAGCGGTCCTTCTGGCGGCAGATGGCGCCCGAGTAGAGCAGGGCGGCGGCGGCCTCGCCCTTGAAGCCGCCGACCTGGTACCTGGCGGCGTTGGCGAGGTCCGGGTCGCAGCGCGAGAGCAGGTCGGGCCGCGGCTTGCCGCACATGTTCTTGATGCCGCTGATGAAGAAGAAGGCGGAGCCGACGGCCATGAGCAGGCCGAGCCAGCCGACGTGCAGCTCCCACAGCTTGCGCTTCCAGACGAGCGCGTGCGGCGTGTTGCTGGGCACCGTGGCGCCGGGGACGAGGAGGACGGAGACGATGACGATGGCGACGGCGGGGACGAGGCCGCAGAGGACGACGAGCAGCCAGGTCGGGACGGTGTCCTTGACCGTGTATGGGAAGCTGCGTGTGTGTGTCAGCACGAGCGTCTCCAAAGCACGGGCGGCGGGCGGGCGACGCACGAGATGTTGGGGTCGCTGAGCGAAAAGGGCCGCTTGTTGGGCTCAATGTGGCCGAGGAAGCCCGCGGCGACGACGACGATGACGAGGACGAACCAGTCGAGGGCGTAGGAGGCGAAGAGCCGCAGCGAAAAGCGCCGCCGCAGCGGTGACGACCCGGAGTGGGCCATTTTTTGGTAACTGGGCATTCGTCACCGAGCGGTGTTCTGTATGCAGAGACGGGGGGCAGTGGGGAGGAGGAGGAGGAGGAGGAGAAGGAGGAGGAGGGAGCTATAAGGCTTCACGCGGGTGGTGGTTTGCAGTGGTGGTGGTGGTGGTGGCAGACGGTTGGATGGATGGATGGATGGATGGATCTGCACACCTGGCGCTAGTTGTTTTAGTCACGACGAATCGAGCCACCGGCCGCAGGGAACGAGCTGCGTACTCGTAATACTGCGCACTCCCTCAAGTCACGCCCGCCAGGGGACAAGAGAGTGAGACACCAGACGCAAGCTACGGAGTACCCTGCCCCGGCCAGTGGAGAGGGCCAACGGAGACGATGGCGCAGTGGCTGTTCGCAAGGGAGACTCGAGCGCTTCACAAAGCGCTGCTGCGACGCGACAGCGCAAATTCCACCACGGCGCGCGGGCCGATTCGCAGGTCACATAGAGGTAGGTAGGTAGCCAGCAGAGGCGCAGGGCCGCCAGCCATGGGAGTCGGGACCGCAGCGCGGCAGGCCGGTGGGCGAATCGCCGAGCCCGGGCGGGCTGGGGGTTGCACGGCTGCGTTGGTCATGGAAAAGAAAGGGTAAAGGCCCTCTGCCGTGGCTTGGGGGCTGACGTGGACGCCGTCTCGGATCGTCGCTCCCAGGCCTCTGCGGCTTACTCGCACTCGCGGCTCGCCCTGCGCGCGGCAAGGGCTGTTGGAGCCGCGCGTCGAGGCGCAAATGACAGGCCCGGGCACTTCATGCGGTTGTGCTGCACGCTGCGTCTTCCAGAGGTGATGTTGGTGTTGCCGGTTCTTGGCAGGCGTCGTCCCGAACGAGGACGGCTGCCCGAAGCGGAAGCAGATCGTGTGTCGCGACTTGGCTGGCCATGACGCAAGCCGCGCCATTTGGGGCAGGCGCTTCCGCCACCAAATAGGTACTCGGCACCTCCAGAGTAGGCACGAGTACCTCGCACTTTGACCCTTCTCGTTGGGCATCGAGGCACGGTGCATCGCTTGCTGCCCTGCTTGGCCCCTCCCCTCACGCCAAAGGTCCCGCTTGCCCGTTCGCAGAGAAAACGCCGCCGTCGAATTCTCGCCACAGCCCGACTTGACCGCTCCTCTCGCAGGTCTAGGTCCTTGTTCATAGGTACCGACTACTACCTGTTTCCAGCGGCAGCCAATGGTGGGGCCCAAATTTCAAGCGGCGTAAGGCATTGGGCCATTGGCGGTGGCCGGTGGGGCCGGGGTCGGGCTGTGGCAGCCACGGAGGTACGTGCTCCGACACTCCTCCGACAGCAGGTGCTTCTGGTTCGCGACGCTTTGGCCGGTGGAAGGGACCTGACACTGCGCCAAGCATGCACGTCGCCTGGGGCCATTGGGTTGAGGCTGGGCTGAGCCAACACGCGTTCCCTATTTGCCCTGCACGGCTCGTCACAGCCTGACAAGTTGCTGCCGGATAGCTGACAGTACTTCGTACCGACGTACGGATATCCGTACCTGTACCATATATGCCGTGCGACTCTACCGAGTACGCCAAAGACACTATAGTACGTGGCTATGCCTCGTGCAATGCCCGCCTCATCCAGCCAGCAACATCTACGGCACTCACGAACCGCACTATGCAACAGAGACGGCGTCGTCCATCTCACATATAGTACAATGCTGCATTGTAGTGTACAGATTCCGCCCCCATGCACCGCCGGCGGGAGTCATGCCTCGTTACTCCTTCGACGACCTCTTGTCCCTCCGCTTGCCGTGGTTGCGTGGCCGCGGCGTGACAACCCACTTGTTGACGTTGTGCGTGCGGCGAGTCTTGTAGCCACTCTTGGTCTAGTCGGATTGTCAGTTCGCTGTCATCTCCCAGGATTGTACATGACATCCTCCACTTACAGGTCTGCCCCAGGGGGTGACGGGGTGGCGGTTACTCTTCGACTTTCCTCGCCCACCACCGTGGGGGTGGTCAACTAGACGCGGCCCGTTAGCAGGTGAATACACGCGCTTGATGAATACAAGAATTCTCACCCTTGTTCATGGCCACACCACGGACCGTGGGCCGGATGTTCAACCATCGGCTTCGTCCGGCCTTGCCCAGCTGGCGGTAGTGGTGGTGCATGTTGCTCGCCACGCCAATCGTGGCACAAGCATTCTTGCTGACTCGCCGAACCTCGCCGCTCTGCAGCCGCACCTCGACGTACTTGCCCGTCATCATCTTGGTTCCGTCGTCCTTGGTCTCCTCGTTCTTGTTCACCACCGTGGCCGAGGTTCCTGCGCTGCGGCAGAAGACGGCTCCCCGCTTCGCCGCCGAGCCGACGCAAAACACCACAGTCCCCACGGGGATCATGTGCATCGGCAGGCAGTTGCCACGGAAAGCCGTCTTCGCCGCGAGAATGCCGGCATCGATGACGCCGCCCATGCTGTCGAGGAGGTCCTGCGGGATGCCTGGTCTGTAGCTGTGCACAATGTCGCCCGCCCTCAGGCCCTCGGCCGCGACAATGTACGACTTGCGGCCAGTGGCTTGCTCCGTGACCAGCGCAATGTGAGCACTTCGCCCTGGGTCGTACTCGATCCGCTCCACCAGATGAGGGCCCGGCCTGGACCGTTCAAAGTCGACCGTCCGTATTCTCCGCTTTGCGCCACCTCCGCGATGCCTCACAGTGATTCTCCCGTGCACATTTCGTCCGCCTTTGCCTTGGCCCTTTTTCGGAATGGTCAGAGGAAGAAACGGCCGTCCCTTCCAAAGATGGTCATTGATGGGGCGTCTCAAATGTCGCACACCGGGCGTCCGCGGCTTGTATGTTCGCAGGATGGAGGACTGCGGGCCTGTATTTTCGTTGGAGCTGACGCGAGGTTCGCTGGCAAATGCACTGTCGCCGGAGCCCGCCTTGGACTTCTTGGTGGCATAACCGCGCGGCGCGGGCTGGCCGAGGGCGAGAAGCTGGAAGCTCCTGCGGACCGCAGACAGCGGAAGCCGCGGCTGAAGCATGACGGCGTTTGGGATTGGGATTGAGCGAGGCGCGACTGTGCAAAGTATTATACGGGTGGCGTCGGCCGAGATGGGGTTGCTGCTCCCACGGAAAGGGAGGCCAGGTCAGTCGTCGACTGGTCGTTGTCTGGCGGGCATTGACGAGGAACACTGTTTCACAGAGCCCCAGTCGCACCGGGGAACGTCGGTAGAGGACTTGCTTGACAATGCCCACCGCTGCCGTGGCCGGTGCAAGTTGTCGACTGTCACCAGCGACGTGGTGTTCTGGATGCTGTCGACGGGCCGGGCGGCGCGTTGAAATTTCCATCGGAAGCGTGGAAAGGGTTTTGCCGAGGAGCTCGCAGCCACAGGCCGCGCCACAGCGCCACAGCCTCGCCGCGCTCGCCCTCGCGGCGCGCCCGCAGCCTCGCCTGTGCTCTAGCGCGAGATGAACCCCTGGCCACGCAGCCAATCGGAGAGCCGTTGCCCTGCGGTTGCCACTGTTGACGCAGGCAGGTTCCCGCTGCGGGTACGAAGTACGTACCGCTCGTCGCGAAGCTCCAGATGTCGCGTTGTGAGTCGCTGACCAGCTGCCCCCTCCACTCGAGCCCATGCCAACACCAGCTCTGCGTTGCAGACGACGACTGCTGGTGATTCATGAATTCTGTCTGCCCTCTTGTCGTTGACGCACGTTGAGTTGCAGGAGCACGACGAACCACAAACTCAATTCTTGCCCCCCTCTCTTCGATTCCCCCGCCAACGAGTGCTTAGCCCCAGGGGGAGCTCTAGACACAACGAAGCTCCCGTCTTTTGTTCTTTAGAGTTTACCGGCGGGTGGCAAACAACGCACCTGCTTGCAGCTACTCGCAGCCAGCCCTTGCTGCTGACGCCCCGTGGCTGTCTTACCTTGGCAACGGCTCGCGAAGCGCGCCGCAAGACAGCTCGAGGTACGTACCAAGGCCGCGACGGGCCCACTGCACGCACGCATCTGCCCTGCTACTCCGCTCCTCAAAACACATCCTGTCTGCACTCGCGAAGCTTCTCTTCGACATAAACACCGCGCTGGTCTTGGTTTCGCCCGCCACGCCACCTCGCACGTCACACAGCGCCGGCTCGGGCCCAACAAACTTTAACACGATATACAGCATTTCTGCGCGGCATATTCCTCGTCGAAGCCTTCCAATCGCGCTACTGTGTCGGACAATCGTCTTGTCTCTGGACTATAAGTAGGGAACCGACATCCTCGTCCCATCCGACTGCCTCAGTAGCTAGCTACACGTTCTCGTTGCCCCCCATGGCTATTCCAGCCCGTCCCTCCGTTCATTCCCGACGCGTTCGATGTCAGCTGACTTGCCTCGTCCAGCTCGGCCTCCGGCGGCGGTATATGATCTAGTCGCCTCCGCTAGACCCCAAGATGCCTCTTGTAAGTCCTTCCAAGCGCCTTCGGGCTGCTGTCCCCGCGCGGGGTTTGCTGACTTGCCCCTCCCCAGGGTCGGCCTGCTGCGCGTCCGCGTCTCGTGTCAAACGAGAACGACGAGAACAGCTCGACGCGTGTCACCCGAGCCAAGGCGGCCTCGCTGAATGTCGACGAGCTCGCCATGCCCGCCAAGGGTGCCTTGCAACCCAAGAAGTCGGCCGTCAACGCCAACAATGCTGGACTCCAGCGGAAACGCGCCGCCCTGGGCGACGTCAGCAATGTTGGCAAGGCCGATCTGGTCGAGGGCAAAAAGGCTGTTTCTGGCAAGGGGGGACTGGTCTCCAAGGCCGCTCACCCCACCGGTATCCAGAAGAACACGTCACGTCCGGCGAGCCGCGCTACCCTTGTCCCCAAGGGCACCAACACCGCGACGGAGAGCAGGAGAACCGGGTCTGGGGCTGGCCATCTGGCAGCAGGGCCAAAGAGAAAGGTCTTCTCGTCTACCTCGGCCCCCAACAGGGAAGAGCCCGCCCTCAATGAAGCCGAGCCCGTCCGCAAGAAGGCGCACACGGTGACTGCCGACAAGCAGATCCGTTCTGACGCGCCAGCCGAGGACAACGCCAAGGCCCCTGCTGTCAAGGCGGAGGAGCCAAAGCTGGGCAACGCGGATGCCGCCGCCAGCCACTACATGCCGGTGGATGAGGACGTGGAAGACCCCCTGATGGTCGCCGAGTATGCTACCGAGATCTTTGAGTACCTCCGCGACCTCGAGGTCCGCACAATTCCCAACCCGCAATACATGTCTCACCAGGACGATCTGGAGTGGAAAACCCGCGGCATCCTCGTCGATTGGCTCATCGAAGTCCACACCCGCTTTCATCTTCTGCCCGAGACGCTGTTCCTCACCGTAAACATCATCGACCGGTTTCTATCAGAAAAAGTGGTCGAGCTCGACAAGCTCCAGCTTGTCGGCATCACTGCCATGTTCATCGCGTCAAAGTACGAGGAAGTGCTGTCACCCCACGTTGAAAACTTTAAGCGCATCACCGACAATGGCTTCAGCGAGGCCGAGATTCTGAGCGCGGAGCGGTTCGTTCTCGACACTCTCAAGTACAGCCTCAGCTACCCCAACCCAATGAATTTCCTTCGCCGGGTTTCGAAGGCGGACAACTATGACATCCAGTCTCGCACCATCGGCAAGTACCTCATGGAGATTAGCCTGTTGGACCACCGGTTCATGGCGTATCGGCCCAGCCATGCTGCGGCCGCTGCCATATACCTCGCGCGTTTGATGCTGGACCGTGGTGAATGGGTAAGTTGAAGCCTTGTATTATTGCGCGCCCCCGTCTTGCTGACATGATGCCTCAGGACAAGACGCTTACATACTACGCCGGATACTCCGAGGAGGAAATCGAGCCCGTTGTTGAGCTCATGGTCGACTATCTTGCGCGTCCGGTCGTTCACGAAGCGTTCTTCAAGAAGTACGCCAACAAAAAGTTCCTCAAGGGTATGTGCCTCTGCTCTCTAGACTAATCGAGCCAAGCTGACGACAGCAGCATCCATCCTCGCTCGCCAGTGGGCCAAGAAGAACGCCCCCTTGTTTGGCATTCTGGACACGGAGCTGTCCTTGGACGACATATCATGATGGGGGACGAGACTACACGCATCACGCCATCGTGTTTCCCGATGCCGTGTCTTAACATATGGACACACAAAAACCACAGGATAAGATGGCTCGAGGTTGGATTGCATTGACGACGTCACTTCTTAACGACGGTAATACATCAGTGGCTATCTGTTTGACGCCTACCGGCCCCGCAGGAAAGTGATGCGGCAATGGCGGGCGGCATGAGCGTGGCCCTGCCTGCACTAGCATTCTTCCGTCTGATATCTGGCAGCTTGCACCTGCAATTGTCTTGTTGTCTTTTTCGAGTATTTCAGCATGGAATCGTGTTATTGGTTTTATACACGGCGCTCGGAGTCATCGGGCGAAGGACGGACGGGGAGGCGGCATGGTTGGGCGGGTTGAGTTGGCTGCCCGGGTGGCCATCTGGTACGGCTGGGGGGCATTGTGGGAGACGAGGGCCGCGAGGCTGTGTCCCAGGTCGAGGTCGCGCTTCAATCCGAGGGCCTGCGACAAGGCCTCTCACCCCCTTCAACAAGGCGGCTCTCGTAAATACATCTGGACTCTGCTGCATGGGGGATCGTGACTACAGAGTGTACGCATATCATGATGGGATTATGGGCGGGGCTTGGGGGAAGCAAGAGGAATGAACTGCATTGCATAAATCGCGAAGCAACACCTGAGCTGTCGCCTGAGAGACTGGCTACCGCGAAAGGCAATATCGTAGATGGCGTTCGCAGGGCGGCTCGGGTTCCATGTTTGAAGCGGGTGGAGACGAGCGGCTGCTGGCGGCGCAGTCGATTGGTGCAGCCACCATTGTCCTCCGTAAGGTAGAGGGGCCATGGGCCTTTGTCGTCGGTCACTTCTCGGTTTCACACCTGATGCACAACCTCACGACATCTTCCCCTGTGCATCACAGCTACAGGAAACCCACCACCAGTCACCACGGTTTCTTGAAGTCGTTCATTTTGGCTGCATATGGGCCTCCCGTCACCCCTGCGACCGCCTTATTCAACCATCGGCAGCCGCTCGGTTCCCTGATCGCGGCCCGTGTCTGGGCGCAAAGGGACACTGCCACGTCATGGCGCCGGTCCTGCGCCCTCGACAAAGCCTGCCCAAGGATAGGTTCTCTGGGTACTTTGCCAACCTTAAGAGCCAGCCGTACACGGACCCGAATTCCACGCGAGGCTCGGGCACTCACAGGTCAGCTCCCCTGCCCCCCGTCGGCGCCGGAATGAGGCCAGCGTCCGTCAGAACGACGTACTGAATGTCGAGCTCGGTAGCATACGGTCCATTGCTTGGAATCCGCTCGGAACGCTGGTGGCGACCGGTTCAGCTGACAAGACGCTGCGGGTCTGTGAGTGTTGGACCCTCGGCCACGGCTTGGAAAGCAGAGGCTTTCCAACAAATGAGCTGACGCGTCGTTGCAGGGAACCCCGAGAAACCGCATGTAAAGTTCTCGACGGAGCTCAAGGGCCATTCTGCCTCGATTGAGAAGGTGGCCTTTAACCCGACCAAGGACGCAGAGCTGTGCAGCGTGAGCAGCGATGGAGTGGTCAAGTTCTGGGACGTGCGGACCAAGGCCTGCTTCAACGAGGTAAAGGGCCTCGGAGACGCGCTGAACCTTGTCTGGGCTCCGGACGGGCAGACGCTGCTTGTGGGAAACAGGGACGACAACGTCTTTGTCCTGTCGCCCACGCAGTCGACTCCAATCACGTCGCACCAGCAGACCATGCAGACGAACCAAATCTCGTTCTGCTGGGGCGGAGAGAAGATGTTCCTGGCGACGTCGGAGGGCCGCACGCGGGTCCTGACGTACCCGGGGTTCGAGCCCGTGTTCAACAATACCTACGAAGCCGAGCCGCGCGAGTTTATGCTGCATGGGCACACCTCTTCGTGCCTCACTGTGGAGCTGCAGCCCACGGCGAGATACCTGGCGACGGGCGGGTCCGATTCTATCATCTCGCTCTGGGATACCACGGACCTGATCTGCCAGAGGACAATCTCTGGAATGGCTGGACCAGTTAGAAGCATCAGTAAGTTGACTCGGGCGGCATTGGCGTTACCGCTCCAGCATATCCCACAGCTGACCCGCATTGCTCCAAGGCTTTACATGGGATGGGAGCTACGTCGTTGGCGGAAGCGACGAAGGTGAGTTTTGGCCATGGCTACCGCGCCCATTCACGGTCCGGAAGCGTCGGTTGCTGACTGCTGTCTAGGGAATGGACTAGATGTCTACCACACCGAGACAGGGGAGCACGTGCACACGTTCAAGACGGCGGGCTCGTCGCCGGTGGTTGCATGGGCACCGCTCCGCTACTGCCTGGCTTACAGCGATCTTGGTGTGCTTCGGATCATTGGCGTCGACGTCGACAGGAAGTAACAAGGGGCAGCGTGGCGTTGGGGGAGATTCGTCCCGTCACGGATGAAATCTGACGGCTTTATTTGACTAATGCTACTGGTTGCGTAGGTATTGTATGCGCTCGAACGGTCCCTGATATCGGGACACTGGTGGCAAATGATGGGCAAGGATGCTTCGTACAGGCAGCTGAGAAGCCAGCCGCAGTGCGACAGCGGCTCGCACTCGAGCCCAAATAGAATGCGGGAATGCAGTTACAGGATGGGCGAAAACCACGGTAGAGTTGTCTGCGGTGAGAGCCGAACACGTGCTTTGGTGCAGGTGAAGTGCAAGAAGTGGCATGCGCTGGTGGTTGCGCTGAATAGTGCTTACACCGGCGCCATGGGCACGCAGATCGACACATGGGCGCGGGCGGCCGTCAGTGCCCATGTCCAGGGACGGTGCATGTGACGAGACGACGGCAGATGGCTCGGGGACGGTTCGACGGAGATGGGTCGCCAGGGGAGAATGCTGCTGGGAATTACGAGTACGGACGTAGGGCTGCCTTGGGGGGTCCATGCCTTGGCATGTGATGGCGATGGGTTGGGGATGGGTTGGGGTCAGGATAGGGAGGGCAGGGTACTCGTAGGTACTCGTAGGGAAAGGTAGGTTCCTGTTTCGTCACACTGCGATGGCGTACCCCCAACGCGAGACGGAAACAGTACCCATCAACGTGTTGCAGCGTCGTGCGTTGCGGTCGCCATCGGGTGCCGTCGCCATCGGGTGCCGTCGCCGTCGGGTACGGCGGCCGTACTCGTACGAGTGCTTACCCAGGTACCAGCTAACCTTAAAGGTAGGCAGGCATCTGGGCGCTGTACGCGTAGGCAGCCGACGACTGTCCGGCATGCAGCAGGCAAGGGTGGCCTCCAAGGATATCCCGCATGGCATCATGGATCATGGATGGACGCCCTGCGGCGGAGCGTCACCTGGTGCAAGCAAGGCTGCGACGCAGCGCTCCAAGGGGGCGCAGCAGCAGCTCGGCGCCGCGGACTCTGGGCGGAGTCCGCTGGGAGCCTAGTTGGGGCCCCTCCAGCGCCCCTGGCCTTCCTTCGCCTCACCTCAGCTTCCATCACCTCAACACCACCTCGCCTCATCCGATCCGTCCGCAGACGCCAGCGCCGTCGCCCGTCCACGTCCATCCATACCTAGGCAGCGACCGGCCGCAAACGCCCGCCGGCGCCGGCATCGCCGCATCGCCTCCCCGCAGCCGCCGCCGCCTTCGACATCTGCCTGCACCCGCCGCCGGCCG